>JBBBVU010000006.1:7620763-7636284 GCA_037177055.1 Atherinosoma microstoma
AGGAAACTACTTGAAAACAAGGTGACGCCTACGTGGAACACCCACACACACACACACAGGATGTAAAGCAAGACCTAACTTCTCCTCTTAGACCAGCAAGTTGAAGGTCCACATTTATTCATCTATATTCTAGTTTGAATTTAATCATTTCTAATATTGAAATGGCAAATGCTTTGGAGGGACTACTTCATTTAGGGCCATAACTTTACTTGCAGATTGACCTGTGCTGGACTTTAAACCCTGAGAATAGGGGACACGGTGCGGAGAACTCTGGCTCTGCGGTGCTGTTTGTCACAACTGTTCACAGGTAGGTGATTTTCCCTTTAGCTGGTTTCAATAAGGTGAACAACGCCACTAATTCCAGGGTAGATTTAATCTGCTGGTTGTGTTCCTGTGCTGTTGTCAGTATTTTTTTTTCTCTGTGTGTTTTGTTGTACCTGCTGTGCTTGAGTGGGTTTGTGTTTTTTTGGCTGCAGACTCGTCAATGTTTTGTTCCAACTTCTGATTTCAGTGTGGTGCCCGGTGCCAGCCCTGTTGTTCTTTGGATACTTCACAAATAAATTAAAAGGAGAAAAAAGGGATGAGCTGAACTTTTAGATTACATTTTTAATCGTGGTACATGCCGCTTTGATTGGTTTTCGCTCTCATTTTAATTTTGTCTTTTCTCCTGAGGTGTTATTATTCCTGCTGCTGTGGCACCCCTGCTGTATAAGTACAGAGGAAATGGTGAGCTGCTGCTGAGGTCATAGACAAATTCCTCTTCCTCTGCTCTCTTTCTACATCAGCAGGTGTTATGGATCTGCAGTACTTCCTGTGCTGGAAAGTTGCCCCACTGTTTCTCTTGAGTAAGCCTTTTTTGTTGTAACCACTATCTTGATAATTTGCTGTAAAATAACAACAAAAATAATGCATTAACCCAAAGAAAGAAAACATTTTCTAGCATTCATGCTGATGGTTTTTTTCTTCTTTTCAGTTTTTCTGCATTTAGGATGAGACTACAGCATGCTTTCATTTTCTCAGAACACAGAAGTCAGCCCTCAGATATTGCACCATTACATACATACAAAACACTTCTGGTGAACAACCTCTTGCATTGCTAACCACACTTGCTTTATTTACACTTCCTCCACAGTTTGCCGATCAAGTCGAGACACATGATTTATAGCTCTTGCGTTAAATGCAAACAGGCTTACCAAGCTTTGACACAGACTTTAGGATACTGATGTGGCTTGATGGATATCACATTAGGCATGGCTGTCATGCATTATAAATCATCACTTGACATAATTTGACAGAAAGTAGCCGTATTCTGTATATTTTATACACGTGAAATGAGGAGATTGCCGTAGTTTTCCTTATTGGTTTCTCAATCTGTCCTTTTCTCTGTCCTCAGTGCCATGTGGGGTACTGTGTATGTCAGTGCACATCATCAATGAGCAACCTGTGCATGTAATCCCCGACTCCAGCCTGGTTCTGAAAGCCCGGATTGAGCAGGGACCCCAGGAAAATATCTCCATGGTAACCTGGGAACGGGAGCCTGAAACTGGAATTGATCCAGTGAGAGTGACACTGGCCACATGCCCTGACAGAAACCTGAAGTGCGCTGGTACAAGGCCAAACGTCCATGTGAACATGGAGCACCAAGAGACGACACTTCAGATTAATGGATACAGCAGAGCGGAGGCCGGCGTGTACGCCGTGACTGTGACAGATCACACGGGAGCCAATACCACTGCACACTGCATCGTCAGGGAATATGGTACAGTACAGCATGGGAGAGAAGTCATTATGAATTATGAGACGAGTCATATTATAACACCGCCCTACCTCTGGTACAATAAAAAAGACCTTTTTATACCAGATAATATTTTGCTTTCTGAAGAGAAAACCTGATGTTTTTTGTAGTTGGGAATGTGAGCTTCCTACTTTTGAAAAAAGAAAAAGAAATAACTTCAAGATTTTTTTTTTTTTTTTTTTTTTTTAAACTACCAAATTTAAAAGGTTATTGCTTTGGGGTTTTGATAATCGTATAATTTAGATTTATCGAGAGCCATTCAATAAACAGTCTCAGCAATAAAACTGAGGAGCAGAGCTGAAAACAACATTCCCTGCTGAATTCCTTCAGTGTTTTAGTTTATCTGGTAAAATAAATGAATAAAAGGCAACCTCAGGGGCTCTGTGAATCTGGGATTTGAGAATTTTATAAACTAGACATCTGTTACTTCCAACAATAAGCCTAATGAATAATCAATATTGATTTAGCATCAGTTGCAGCCTTGCTTGCTTTAACAGTTTTAATGTAAAGAGTCATTAAATACAGGGCCTGAGAGGCATCGATAATACCAGTGTTCACCGGTCAGCCTTAACATAACCAAACATCCACATAATATTGACTAGGTTCCCCACAGAAAGGTCCAACCAGATAAGTGTGGATAAATCTGAGCATGTCTTGGAAAATATATACTGGGATGTAAGCAATGGACCCTTTCAGGCCGATGGGTTGGGGAGTGTGGTTGTAAACTTGGCTTGCTGCCCACAGATCCCATCAGATTGGTATCTAGAATTTGAATGCCAAACAAACACCTCAGACTCTTTGTTGTGTTCTTTGAGCCCTTCCTGAGTAGTTTTAGCCTGGCCTGTGCTGTCCTGCTGGGGGAGGCTGCTACCACTGGTAGAGGCTGCCAGGATGCAGCACAACATTGCATAGAAACAATGTAACTCACTTCACCAGTTTGTGGTTTTAATGTTGTGGCTGATGGATATATGTTATCCTTTCTTACATAAATGTTCAAAGTGTTGCAACAGTGGTTTATAAAAATCTGTCTCTGCACATGTTATTCTGAATAATGGCATGAAAGCAGAAGAGTGTTAAATACTCCTCTGCTGATATGATCTGGCTGCTCGAGTGTTAAGTCCAACATTACTAAAAGTATAATGAATGTGCTTTAATCTCACACCAGCACACATTGTTTTCCTCTGAAGGTGGATGTCTAATTTAATAATTTAACACTTGAAATTAAATTTGCCTAAAGGGTTTGCTCTCCCGGTGTTCCTTTTTGTTTCCGTCGCTCTGGATGATTTCGGTCTCGTTTTAGGTTCTAGTTTTCTGCTTCTCCCTCAGATGTGTCGGCTGTAAGGGTATCAATTCATCAGCTCAGCTCTTCTCTTACTCCTCTCTCTGCTTCCAGGGTTTTCCATCATCCCCTTCTCCAACATTAAACCTCCCTCTCTGATCTCATTATTGTCTCTGAATCTCAGCCAGTTTCTGACAGCATTAAATGTATCTCATGATTCTTTGTCTTGGGCTCTGTTGGACAGACATGCACAATTATTCTTACTTTATAATAGACAGATGCCCACAGCTGAGCACTTCACTTTTCTTGTTTCGATAGCTCTCAGGTTTCACCTACATACTTATTGTCAGATTGGACCACATCGCTGTCTATCTGTCTTTGCAGAGGCAGTTCATCACGTGACCGTCAGCATTAATGTGTCTCACTCCGTCCTGGTTTGTGGCGAGGCCTGGGGGACAGACCCCAGCTTTAGCTGGCTCCACGAGAGAGACGCCATCACTCAGACGGTGGGAAGAGTTTCCAAAGACGGAGCAACATTATTTGTGACCATGACACCCATCTGTGGGCGCTTCACCTGCACTATTAGCAACAAGCTGGGCTTCAGTACTGCCACTTACACCGCAGGTACGAGCGAACGGTTAGTCAGAGCTTCTGTTTGAAACATTTATAATATTCTAGCCCCCCAAATACTATTTGCTGTAGATAAATGAATTAATCTTATCAAGTGTTGCACCCATTAATACATTTTTGTCTTAATACAGGAAGCGTAAACAAAAGCCTTATTTCTGGTGATGAAGCCAGCAGTGATTATTTCCCAGTTTGCAGTTTCCTTTGATTCTCTGAGCTACATTTTACCTCACCCTCAGGGCAAACTGGGAAATAGGTCCAAAACAAATGGAACATTTTTTGTGCAGATGGCCACAAATATGCATCTTTATCATGCAACCTCTGCAAGATGCCCCGATTTTTGGGTGTTGGGTGGGACGGTAATGAAATTCATCATGATAGTAAAATGGCCAGTTTTTATGCCTTAACCTAGCTGTGTAGTTTAGGTGCATGAACCTAGACTAACAGCTAGGTTGATTTTAAAATCAAATAAAGTGTAAAAAAAAGAAAGAAGAGAAACCAGGGTTCTCTGAATACAACACTGTCCTTCCAATTTGGACTGGCATTGCAAGTGTCTTAGAGTACGGCATCGGCTTCATTTGCTGCACCTGTGAAAGCTTGTTTCTATCATGCCCACTGTAGTTTTCAGAGAGATCCCCACTCTAGCTGCTGCACACCAACCTCCTGGTTGCACTTCTCTGTTAAGGTTTTTACTATAGCTTAGTATTTAATAATACACCTTCATGTTCAGTCTCCATAATTTGTTTCACCTCAATGAGCTGGGTCGTAACATGGCTCACAGACTCCGTGGGTGGTGGATGATTGGTGGTTCATCTCGTGTTCCTGCAGTTTTCACCATAAAAACAAGTTAAATACTACCTGAACAAGACCAAAAGGCAGTAAGAGAAATGTCAGAAACAAACTGTGGAATACATTGGAGCACTGAGTAGCAACAGAGATAAGAGCCATTTCACTCAAGAGTCGAAGACCAAAACAAAATAAAGAAAAAATTAGAGTCAACAGTGGACATATATTATCTTGGTGTCCAGAAATTCTCCCAAACTTTGAAAAAAATAATGTAGCTATTGCTCTTCTGGATGTTCAGTTTTTAAATCCTCCTTCTTCTATTTCATGCAGCTTTTGTGCTCTTTACTTAATTTAAAAGTAAATACATTTTACTATTAATTTGATCTTAATTCTGTAACAGCATAAAAAATACTTTATAACTTCATGCATTTTCAAACAAGAATACAAAAGGTTTTAATAATAGAATGAAGACTGCAAATTATATTTATGTATTTATACTTAAAGCTCCTGTTTATTTTCTCATGTTAAAGTATTTATTGTTTCTGCGTGTTCAGACCTACGAGCCGGGGCAGGGACCACCTATCACTTAAACTCTGCTCAATTTCTCAATGTAAGAAAGTGAAAAAGAAGTATCCACCTCCAAATATGCAACACTAAAGTAGGAAATAGCTATAAAAGGATTTTTGTTTTGTCATTGTTGGACCAGGTACTGATTCCCAAATGACCTACAGCATAGTGCAAAATTCATATTAAAACATACCGAATTCAGCTTCATGCAAATAAGAGTGTTTTTGCTGCATAATTGAAAGTAGCAATAGGTTTTTTATCTCAGTGTGCGATTATGAAGTCATGGTAATGTTTCATAATATTAATTGAAGAAGCAAGCTGGAAGGTGGCTACACATATTTGCATCTTTTTTAAAGTCAGCTTATCTTTTTCTATCATGAATATTCAGAAATTTTATTCTTCCACAACGCGCCATATGTCTGTCTGAGCTTTGTTCTGTGTGTTGTATCTGCTGCGGTGTTTTACTGATAAAGGATTTTCCAGAGTGGGATCGATAAATCACTTGCGGCGCTACTGCTACTGCTGCTAAACAGGCGAGACAAATGCACTTCTTCGTATCTGCCAAGAGGCATGATGATCCATAGACGGTCAGGGTGTTGTAGGATACCTCCTCTTATCTCATGTTGTTCCAAACAGCTGTGAGTGTGCAGACTTGTTGCAGTGGACCTTTCTGGCCCTTTTGAGGCAACTATGTCATGGCTTTTTTTTTCTTTTTTCCTCACTTTTCTGTGGCGAACAGCACCTTGTGAGACTAAGGGCAGAGGGACGACGGTGGCTGTAGTCTGTCTCGTCCTCCTACTGCTGTGTGGAGGAGTGCTGGCATTTCTTCTGTGGAGGTAAAGTTAATGCACAAAGACGATGTGTCAGACACAAATCTCATTTCAGGCTATGCTCTGATGATAACACTAACATTGTGAGAAAACACCACACTGGTGGTAGCTGCTTTGAAAAGGACAAGGGGAAAAAAACTGAGGCAGAAACAAAAACACGGTGTCCTCCTACACGAAATGCAACATGACAGGCCAGGCTGTGTTTGCTGACGAAAAAAAATTCATTTTTACTTGTCTGTTGAGTTTTTTTTTTTTTTTTACTGCTGTTTGATCTAAATTGAATGCTTCTTTCCAGGAGAAAGAGGCGCAGTAACAGGGGAGAAAGGCTGCAGGAACATTTGGATGACAGCATCTAAATAAAGGCCTAACCTGTTACTCGGAGGTCTCTGGGGAAAACAGGAAATGGACTGGACTACAAAGGAGGACCTTCCTGTCTTGCGAGCAGTATGACCTTACACTGTATTGGAACAATGTGAAGAGTGAACTGCTCTCTGACAAATAAAAACTATGCAGGAGTGGATTGGTATGAAGTAATAGCAGAGTCCTCACACTGCCTCCTGCTGGCTGTTCCTCAAGCTGTTTAGTTTTTTTTAAAAGTAACTCATTTTGTAAGCTTGTATTAACTATGCATTTTATCAAAATATATTGTAATCCCTCTGCATAATGTGACAGATGCATACTCATTCAGCAATGTGCAAAAAGATTTTGAAGGTCAATTTCTGTTTGAAAGGTTTGTTACATTTTTATCCAGATGGAGTTATGAGTTTAATTGCCTTTTTTCTCATCTACTATAAATGTTCATGTTTAGTCCTGTGCCTTCATGCATATAAAGGCAGCAAGCGAAGGATTTGACAAATAAAGCTGGAAGACTGGACTTGAAGTCTTTAATGGAAGCAGCTGAGAAGATGTAAAAGTGTAACAAATGATAGGGATTTTTATTTTATTTTTTTTACAAGAATTTATGACTCTCTGAAGCAATGTCTACAATGAAAGATGATTTTCTAGAGAAGCTTCATTAGGAAAACAATCTAAAACATCAGTCTTTTAGTGAACAAAAATATCAATTCCTCTCTGGAAAAAGTAAGTAATCCCTTGATCTTAGAAGCTTTTCTTTTGCTTTAAACAGAAATAGCTTCTTGCAGGCATTTTGTATAATTATCCACTAGACTGCTGAGATTTTCTACCATTTCTACAAGCAAAACTCTTTTAAATGAGTGAGGGTTTTTATGCATGTGCTACCTCTACTAAATTCCCTATATGCTTTCAGTGGGAGTCAAATTAAGGCTTTAATTCAACAGTATGTTTTATTACCTTCTGTTTTCAACTGTTTTTTTGTTGTTTTTTTTAGTTGCTACCCTGTTGAAAACTCCACTGTTAAATTTCCACTTCCACAAATTAATGTCTTTGTGTTGTCATACGATGATCTGTACTGTGATGTTGAATGTATAGCTGAATCGATTACTTTAAGCAAATTCAAAACAGGACATAACCATAAATATCTTTTGTCAGTATCAAACAAGTCTTCTTTTCTGTGGCCAAATGAACCCATCATTGATTGCTCTGTCATAGAGACCAGTAATCCAGAAAAGGCCTGCTCTTTGCACATATGTTCAGTTATAATCTCTTTTAACAAAAGCCTTTTTGTCAGATTCAACTTTTTTTTTCCTTGTAGGTCTTAAACAGCCTCTTAGTTTCTGTGTGACTACAATAGCAGTCAATCTGATCAAAATTTCTGTATTTGAGGTTGTGATGGATGTACTTACTCTTTGTATCAACTTTATATCTGTAGACACTTTGAAAAATGAGTAAGTGTTCACTTGTTCAAATATATTGAGAATGTCAGCCGTTTCTGTGACGTGGATTTAGATTTTTCTATGACTATGTGCAATGGAAGAGCAGAATATTCTTCTGTTTCTTTCAAACAGCAAACAAGTTTTCCTGGCATGACTCCCATGCACTTCAAATGTGTGCCATCTACCAGGTTTCTATCACCGGGTCAGATTTGCTTTGATGCCAGCCGCCTCAAAAGTTATCTGCAGAGCCTGTGATAGACTTTTGGAGTTGCTGGACTTGTATTTTACATCAAAAAATCAGCTGTTAGGATTCATTTTATAAATTAAATGCAGTTAAACGTATCACGGTGATGACGTGTTGACTGGGAATTCAACTTGTTTGATTTGGAATTTATCTTCTTGGATCCCCCCCCCCATTTATCACAGTTTTGTTTGGCTTCTTGAACAGCACAAAGTGTTCTTGGCGCAGGATTTGTGTGCATAATAAGACTGGACCCATTATTATCCATTTCAACAAAAGACGTCACACTCCAACTTTCTAACCTCCTGCAGTGTTATGGTTGTGCTACATAGAGCTACAGTGGACCATGTGGAGGAAACAACCAAAGAAGTCAAGAGGAGGACAAGTTTCATTGGGTGTGGCAGGAAAAGGTGTGCCTCCGGGAGTTTTAGCCAAAGATAGATTATTGCTATATAAAGATTTTAAAATGACAAAAGAAATTGCTACATTTTCCCAAAAACTTCATAATATTGCTACACCTTAAACTTATAGAATAATTGCTGATAAGACTTGCAGCTCCCTGAGGTAATATCCTGATGAGAAAGAGACAAAGATGAAAATGGGAAAAAAATGAGTGATGTGTGGAATACAAAGCCCTACTCACATCAGATTGGTTGAGTAAGGTATGCAGCTGCTTTCTCCATGTACCTTTATACATAATCTTCATGAGGAGTCTGCACAGTTTGAAATGTAGGCAACATATCACATAATGCACCAAATAAACTAGATTCCAGATTATTTGGGCTTTGGCCATATATAAGCTTTAAAGGAATGCAGAGAATATCTCAGATGGTTACCTCACCCAGATTCATGCTGAAATCCCCTTGTGCCACAAGGCTATTAGTACAGTTCCCATAGTATGGTTAGCCAACCCTTTGCTCCCCTGCATTCATCTGGCTCCCATCAGACTGTGGAGGAGACGGAGGTGCTGAGGTGGCACATACATTATATGAAGTAGAACCTGAGAAGTTGCAGAGTCTCAGGAAGTGTGTCACAAGACATCCAGATGGATCAAAAATGAGCATTGGACAACAATTAACTACTTATGTAACCTTATTTCCAATCTCATAATCTTGTCAGTCTCACTGTTTTCTTTAGTCAATAATTAAAAGTTATTTAATGTTTTTCTCCTTTGATAGGAAATATAACACTTAAAATCTACAACTGAGCAGAAAGGCTCCACTTAAACATTGTGTGTGAGTTTCAGCCAGCACTGGCATATGTGTGTGCTACATGCTGATGTTTAGTAGATAATATTGTTGATCAATATGTTGATAAAGTGTTCATCATCACGATATTGCCTAAACAAAAGAATTGACAGGTTTGTTATTAGTTTTGCATATTGACCATAAACCTATCTGTATCAAAGAATCAAAATGACTAGGCTTCATCCTCTGATCAGCAAGAATTTCTCATCAAATGGTCAAGAAAATTAATTCCGTATTAATCTGATATTTCGGTCTGGACCACAGTGATGGATCAATGGATAGGTATTAGCCAAGCATTATCAAACACACCTTTCAGTAAAAAAATCTGATTTTTCAGATGCATTTTTATACATGGTGCAGTGATTGTCAAGTAAGCTACATAATGTTCAAATAATAACTGAAAAGAAATGTTCAAAATGGTCAACATTCAAACAGTCAATAAAATTGGATTGCCTGCTGGTCCTTGACAGCTCATCATTATCTTGTCACTATGTATGCTCACAGTGTTGTGCACAGACACACAGATAATCTAACATTCAGATTTATGCTTCTGCTCTCTGTGCATATTGTACAGAGCAGTTCACTGATCCATGACCCATGCATGTGAAATGGTGTCTACATATTCACACAGCTATACTTATTCATGTTTATAGATGGAACAACTGAATGTCAAACAAAAGGAAAATGAAGGAACTGGTGTGACTGGAAATAGGCAAGCCTAGATAGTCACAGCGTCTAGCTAATCATTTAAGATTGGTTTTACATTTTGGGAAATAAGCTTATTTGCCCATATGCCGAGTGTTACATGAGAAGGTTGACACCACGTCATATATTCACAGTTAATCAAAAGCTTTGAATAAGCTTGAAATTTAAATGGCAAATTTGCTCAATTTCAGCCATAGATTAAACTATAGCAAAGGCGTTATATAGAAACCTTAAAAAGTCCTGCAAGCTAGGCAGCCCCCAGGCCCCCTCCTGTGTTTATTACCATTTTATTTTTATGGAACTGGAACTGGGGAATATATTCCCCTGTTTGCAGACTTAGTTAAGCTAACTAGCATCCAACGGATGTAGCCTAGGCTATCTGTCTCAGTGTGCTGTCAAATTTAAGCTTCAATATCAATCAAGCCTTACTAAATTATTTTTTCAAATGTCTATCAAATAATAAACAAATGAAAATGAAATTATCTTTCAGGGACATGTAGCATTATGCATTTAAAGTGTTTAGTTCGCAGTTTGTAAAGGGTTTAGCTAGCAATTTACAGTGCGCTAGCATTTGTGTCAACTCCGTAGGTTGATGTAAGCAAGATGCATCTTGACTAATCATGCTTGACCAGCATCATATTCATAGATAAGTGCATGATAGTTATATGAATAATGGTACATTTCTGTGCTTGTGGTGTTTGTGAGTCTTTGTGGAGTCCATTTCTGAGCTAACAGTCATTGGAGCGAACATGATTTTACCTAACTTTCTTCTTGATGATTCAAGTATTCCTCAAGCCAGACCAGTTTATTTAATATCCCTCTTTAAAATTTTTCCCATTAAATCGAATTGTTTGTCTTCATCTAGACATTTTCTTGTTTACAGAAAAGCTGAAAGAAAACTTGGAGACAACAATATAATAGTTTTGAAGCCCATTTTCTGTCTTCTGATGTACAATTTAACTCTCCCTCATGAATTATTTCCATCTGGTAAACACTACACCGATGTAAACTCGTTTTCTCTCAGTTATTAGTTATTCCTTTTTCTTTTCTTGGTTATCTTTCCTCCCTCTCACGGGGCAAAGAGTATGGATGGTGCTCCATTTCAATGGAAAACGGCAAGTTGAAAGATTGTGGTCAGCTGCTTGTTCCTCCCCCGATTCACGGCTAAACCGCTAGAGCTAACAAGTTTGTCCCATTTCCGCTACTGAATTCAAAGATGGCGATGCAACATGTGACATTTCAGTTGTGTACATCGCCACCTATGTATTTATGAATAGCTCTTTCTAAGCAACGAGAACACTTTCATTTGGATACGAATGTGATTAGACTAAGATAAAATATGTATTTATGAAAGTGATACTTGATTTTGCAAATATAGCCAAATTAAAAGCTAAATTATTTACACACTGTCCCTTTAAGGGAGAAGTGGTCAACATGAGGTAAAAATGCTAACTGCTTTTATACATTTGCTGGTAAGACGGATTGGAAAAGTTTTTGGTTTTTTTCAGTTCCCATCAAGGAAGTAAATGTATTTTCATAAAAAAGAACAAGTTCATGAAATTGAATCAAGGTGCATCAAAGGTAATCTTGATTATTTAATCACTTTCCAGGAATCTTTAAACAAGT
Organism: Atherinosoma microstoma; assembly: GCA_037177055.1. NCBI lineage: Eukaryota > Metazoa > Chordata > Actinopteri > Atheriniformes > Atherinidae > Atherinosoma > Atherinosoma microstoma. The sequence goes on from JBBBVU010000006.1 coordinate 7,632,260, forward strand.
GTAGATATTCACTGGAGAAGCAGTCAATCACATGCCATGCTTACAAAGTTTGTAGTATTATTAAATCAATATTCGCTGCTGACTGTGCCCAGCATATGCCAAATCTTATAAAAAGGAGCCTCTTGCAGTTGGTGTATTTTCTTCTGCAGGCTGACATCTCATAATTCCCTGTGCTACCAGGTCGTTTGTCATTTACAGGACAGGAGACAGGGCTATGCAGCCTGGGAGTCAAGTTGTTTTCCCTTTATATCATCCACCCTCCTGACAGAAGTAATGGGGAGGTCAGGGGTAAATTGAAAACGTCACACTCAAGATACAGTGTTGAAAAATATCCAGCAACATCCAGTAATGTATGTATGTGTATATATATATATATATATATATATATGTCACAAAAAAAGTTGGAAAGTAGTAGTTTAGAACCTCTCAATCACAGCTGATCTATTCTCTACATGTCCACATATTCTGCAGTCTTTATGTATCCAGTTTAACACAAAGTCTGACTTCCTTTTAGTGTCTGACTTCTGGTAACACCCTTTACATCCTATTGTACATAGTCCACACGAGTCCTGACAGAACAGAGCTCTCCATACCATTTTCACCTGACTAGGGCTTTGTTTAAAGAAACTCTTCCCACTCCTGGTCAGAAGTGGAACTGCGGGACATTTATGTTCAGACAGAATGGATGTAAAACATTCAAGACATTCAGACCACAAATTCAGCTGATTATTGTCTTCAATTTAGATTTAACATTCAACACATCAGATCACAATTCCTCATACTAACAATAAACTATCTTAGACTTTTTTTTAAATTATTTTTTAATTTCCCTCTGGGAAAAATAAAGTTTCTCATTTCGTTTGTTTAAATTTCATATTAGAGCAAAAATAAATTGAGGTTTGTGGATTTTTGCTTCTTTGACAAACACAGCAACACCCGACTTTCTGATTTTACAAAAGACACCATATGCTTTATATTAAGTGTTTAAGTTTTCTTTGCTCCAGTTTTTCCTAAAGAAATATGGTGCATAATTTTCTTCCAGCAGCAGGCTCATCAACTGCCTTCAGATATTATGTTGAAAACAACCAGGCAGTGCAAACAAAACTGCTGCTGCAGCTACGACAGGCAGAGACATCAGAGTGTTTCCATCCCTCATTTTGAAGTTGTTCCTTTTATAGCTACAAGGTCAAAGCGTTACAGATGTACCTAATCATCATTAGCTAATCAAGCTAACCCGCTGAGATGATCGCAGCAAGCAATGGAGGAAAACAAAGAAGGGCAGATGACAAAGTGAACCCCAGCAGAGGGAAAAATACAACAGTGTTTGTGTAAAATCTCCTGTCAAAACAATGTGTAATGAGAAGACAGTTTATGTGGAATATATGTAGCTGTCTATTTCACTCAGCTGCAGATCAGGAAGCAGCTATCACATTGTTTGCATATTTATTTGGCTTGCAAACTAATCTACGGAAATGGTGATTAGACAGTTATGAAAGCTGACACACAGTTTCAGCTGGTTTTTCTTTTGATTAGAACCAGTTATGTCACTGCTTTGGTAATTATGATAAAGTGTGACTGTCTGAGTTGTTGATGCATCAAGTTTGACTTTGCAATGTTATGTAATGTGGCAAATGAGATCCTCAACTATGCGGACTGAGAGATGGATGAACAACTCGAAAAAAGCATAGCCTCAAAGAATGACTGAATAAACAACCTTTAATATTGATTAATGACCAAAAAACACCATCCTCTGACAGAGTTAGTAATGATTTGAGTTACTTTGCTGTCTTGGAGGGCAACTTGTTTAAATATCTGCCAAGTTGTGAGTACAGACATAAAGGTATTTGCATTTAATTTGTGCGTGGGTTTAGATGTGTTAATTTTCTACATTAGATGCACAAGAAGAACTCCCTGAAAATCTACAGCAGGAGCTCTCCATGTCTTTAAATCTTTGTTCTTTTTTTAGAATTAAAAACATATTTTTGTGAACCCTGTATTTAGACTCCATCCTTTATTGTGGCCCACAAGCTGTCATAACACTAAATCACAAAAATAAAGGTGGGGGAATATTGATCTGGTAGCCAGAGAAACAGCTCAGGGGATATAAAAAAAAAAAATCCTTGCTGTCTGTGTAAACAGGCACATATTTGCCAACACCTCCTGTCATTTTTAATGTGATGGGATGTCAGCATTCAGCTTGCTCTGATGCTCCCAAGAGGCAGGAAGATTAACTGATGCTATTTTAAGTGTTTTACAATCCGCCCCCTTTAGGTTAAGGTTACACAAGCGCCACTTTAAATCTTATCGTCAAACCTTTAACATTGGCATTAATGTGTCATGCTTCTCAGAGAAGAGAAAACCCACATCATCTATATTGTACAGTTTATCCAGGTTCAGGTCATGAGGGGCAATAGAGTCTCCTTCACTGGCTACCTCCTCCATCTCTTCCTGGAGAACATTAAACTGTCCTACACCACTGTATAGTGTATCCTAGGTTTTCGCAGGTGTCCTCCTAGTTGGTGCCCTGAATCCGTGAATACTATGAAATTCAGAATAGATCCTGATTGTGTTTTAGAGCTGGTTTAGCCATAATGGTTTGGACACACTACTGTGAGAGATAAATATGTTATTCTCAGGCAGAGGGAAAGTGTGACAGCTGCATTTAGGGCCCACAGAGGGACATCTGTTTGCCTAAACAGTGACTCTCTCTTATTCAAACGATGTACGGAAATTAACACCATCATTTTGTCAAATGGATGTGGCTCGCCGCACAGGGACTGACAGTTAGGATGTGAACATAATCAGTGTTTAGTCCCACCCTGCAGAGCATCTGGTATCAGAGAATCTATCCCGTCACATTTTTAATGATCCTGCAGCTTAGAGGTGGGCTCAAGTTGGTTTTTGTTTTCTCATTATGCTGCTTCAAGCTTAGTTTCCTGCTAAATGATGAAAAACAAAATGCTTCTTCCAGTTTAATCTTAGTTAACCTTAAAGGAGTCATGAAATAATAGTATAAAGGAGAAGAAATATGGAAAATATTCCTGATAAGCACATCCATATAGATGCTCAACAATCAGAAGTTACTTCAAATTCCACACTTGTTGTAACTATAAAAACAGTGTCTTTGTGTAGTCACATATATAAGACAGGGTTTGTTAATTAAATGGCTTTTTAAATAGATTCCATCCCAACAAAGGACTGGGCATGCTGGTGGTTTTTGAATAAGTTTTTCATTTAAATTTTAATTCATTTGTGCTCATTTACTCGCTCAGCTGATACTTTCGTATTGGCTCGTCTAGACGTGATAAATTTTCCATTTTCAGAATCCAAAGTGATATTCGAAAAAGAGAGAGAAAGAGAGAAATTCAGCAAAAAATATAATAGGTTGTTATCAAAGCAGTTGTCCTTATTTTAGTTTTTCATTTAATTGAGTTTAACCATTTTGTGGATCAACTGATCTCAGGCTATAATGTTGGACATGCACGTAGCTGGATATGAAGCAGACTACTGTTGAATTAGTTTATAAATTCATGGACTAAAGTGAAATGATTGTGAAATAACCATTTATGGGGGGGTACTTCATTAAAAATCCTCTCAGTTGTAATGATGATACTGCATTGTTATAGACTCATGAGCCTTTAAGTGATCACAACTAAAAGAGCGATTAGTAACTAAATTTCAAACTATGCAAATTAAACTGATATATATAAATCGGATTAAAAGGATTTCAATCACCACACAGGTGTTTTCAACTGGTCTGACCTCTTCTCATGTTGGGAATTATGTGAAGTCAAACTTTATGCCCTGACAATAATGGTATAATTTGAGTCAGGGGAAGGAGGGCTATGTAGATCGATGACAGTTTGTACACAGCTGTGCAAACCAATCAGGGGAAACAAGTGAAAACACCTGCAGCCGTGCAGAGGCTTTAAGTGAGATAAGCATTATCAGGGATCCTCAATCCTGGTCCACGAGGGCCGGTGTGTATGCAGGTTTTTGTTGTGTCCCTGCTGAAACACACCTGA
>JBBBVU010000006.1:7638238-7666392 GCA_037177055.1 Atherinosoma microstoma
GGAGGGCAGGAATGTGTGTGGTGTGGGGGGTATACGTGTTGAGGGTGTGTGGGGGCGAGGGAGGAGGTTGTTTCTCAGGGTGCGCAGCTGGAGCACTGGGGTGCGGACTGGCCCCCGTTGGGTGGCCGTCTGGGGGGGCCGGGTCCCTTCGGGTGACTCTAATGACTTCATTTCATTATATGGAAGCCCTTCATGGGATTATTCACCCTTGAATGCAGAAAATAGACATGAAGATCTTTTTTCCTTGAAAATGTCAAATTCCAAAAGAATCTATTATCAGCATTTTGTCATTATTGGCCCACGGCTGTATTTGTAATGTATTGTGGAAACCAATGTACAATGGAACTAAATATCGTCATGTAATTTGGATTTAACATTTTATGTATTGTAGTAACTGTGACAGGCCAACATGATTATATGATTACATATATAATAAATATTCAATCATTCAAGTGTCAAAACTTTAAACTCTTCTGGCAGCTACACTTGGTACATACAAACAACTCACTCAGACAACCAAGGTAAAGCAAAGCATTTTATTGCAAGTATTAGTCAAAGATACACTTCAAACTAAAGCAAAGCAACACTAAAAAGGCCAACAAACTATAGGAGAGTTACAAAAGAAAGACATTTAAAACTGAAAGGAATAGAGCTGTTGGTACAACAGAGCCTTTGCAAAATACAGAGACTGAGACATGGATCATCTTGTGTTGACTTTTTAACATACATCGGTTTGCTGGTGCCTCACTCAGAGGTATCAGAGCTCATGATCTTTAGATTGCTACAATGAAAAAAAATAAAAAGACAATTTGAGCAGAGTTCATGAACTGTTTTTAATCCTTGGCCACTATCAAATATCGATCATCAAAACCACTGTACGTGATAAACGGCATCAGGAGTCTAATCTCTTCTGCAATATTTGGTTGAGATCTGCTGGAATGCAAATGCAAGAGCGCGTTACACATTGGCCATAGGAGTAAAAATTATAGTAAACATTTATTTGACCAAAAATTATTTGGTTTAAAGGACTGACGGCCTATTTGCTTTGGAACAGGGTGGACAACACTCAAAAGGTCCATGTCTCTGATCCTCCGCTGGGGTGAGGGACAACCAACAGGGGGAGAAAAAGAAAAAAAAAAAGAGGAAAAACAGTTAATCACAAAACAATTCATCCTTGGTTCATTATACAGGCACAGGTCTCTGTAATCCAGCACGCTGGGGAACCTTCCGGTTCTTGTAAGGCCCAGGTCAAACTGTATCTGAAAATACTCTTCTTTGGATTTGCCATCAATGACAAGACTGTGATAATCAAGCTCACACAAACAAAGTGGAAATGTAGTCAAATTAGCATATGTAATAGACTCAGAAGTTATATGATGTTGATATTTGAGTTGTCCTGAGGCAGTAGACACTGCTCAACTGGTGAGAACAAATGCCAAGAATGGTTTCCAAATGCCGTTTGACCCAGACCCAGTTTCTGTTCTGACATCAGTACAAATGAGACAGAGCAGTTTTCAAAAGTTTACACTTCATCACCGAGAGTTCAACAGGTTCTCCAACAATGTCAGTGGTTTATATGAGAAGTGAAGAGAGATGAGGACGCCGGTTGGGATTCAGGACAGATCAAGTACATAGGCTAGTTTTCTTGGTAGGCCACCCAACTCGGGCTTTTCAAAAGGTCACATAGATTTTTGACGATTATGCAAGAACGTACTTAAGGCTGAGGCATGTCTTCTCTTGTGGAATGAGACCTGTTCCTGCTGTAAAATATTCTGGCACAAAAAAGATAAAACTCGACAGGAGATGATTTTAAGAGGAAAGAAGCTAAGCCTATGCAAAAATTCTTGACATAATCCAAAAGAACCCCCCCCCCAAAAAAACCCTTGCCTTTCCATTATCTTTCCATCCTTCCCTCACTCCACTCGTCCTGTACTGGCTCGGGGAATTTACATGGCTAACGTACCAATTAGCAGCTTGGGATGAAAAAGTCAGCTTTTCGACACTCAGGTCAGTGTGGTTCAGAAATGGTTCCCTTCGTCAGAGATGAGCTGCAAACAAGTGGGGTGGGGGGGGGTTGGCGTTTGGCCCTCTCAGGTGGTTAAAGAGAAAAATTAAATAAAATCAAAGTAGAGGGTAAAGAATCTCAAGAAAAGGAGGTTGAGAGAGTTGACCTGTAATATCAGAAAAAAATATCACGGTCAAATCCACCTTCTTTTGTTCAACCTCGCACCCCCTCCATATTGTTGTGCTTGCTGTCTAGGAGAATTAAGGCGTCAACATGAAGGGGGAGGCGCTTCAAGAAAACAAAACAAAACAAAAAAAAGGCTGCTTCCTCCTGGCTCTGCCCCCCCACCATGCTGCAGAATGATGCGGAGACTCCAGCCGCTTTAATGCACTCTAAATAAATACACCATAAAATATTCCGCATATATTTCATATATATATATAGATATACATATCTTTATATCTATATACATATATATAGATATATATTTAAAGAACAACACATTTAAATAGGACAACAAAAGTCGGCTCAAGAACAACTTCTCAAAATCGAATAAGTGTTAAGACAAAACAGAATATTTTTACAGTTATACCTAATCTGACTAAAATAGTTACTGTATAAGAATATCGCAATCAGGCATTACTCAAGCATTTATATATGTCATAATAAAAGCAATTTGCAGTTTTCTTTCATGTAGTATAACATATGCAGCATACCAAGGTAAGTGAGGTGCAGTGTTTTTGTTTTGTTTTTGTTAGATTTCTTATAATAGAAAGATTTCACCCCCTGGACTGAGAAGGTACCCACAGAACATAAGACTGTCCTCAGTTTTCAGTCGACGCCAAACCGACTCAAGAAAGGGAAACTGCTGGGCCCGTGCTCCTTCCTTCGGGGATGAGACACATGGCAGGGCATTGCACTACGATGAAAGAATGCCATAGGGCTGTGACCAGGGCTGGGCATCGAGAGGAAAGTCTCACTACTGACACCACATCTGCTCATTTCTTTCCCATATGGAGTATTGCATGAAAAGACACTTCACTGTGTGACTGCTTGAAGTATTTTTGGCTATTTGTTGGGGCTTTTTCTGCCTTTTCAAACACTTGAAGTGCTATTCAACATGAAAATGGGACGCAAGCACGTGTTATTATGAAAGAAAAGTTCTGTTTTTATTTACTTCCTTCAAAAATCTCGGCCTAAGATCTGGGAGGAACAGACGGATGTTTTTGACGCCCAGCCCTAGCAGTAATGTGTCGAGTGGCAGCCCCAGAGAGGAAACTGCCACCTGAGAGCAGGCCGACTCAACCGAGTCGACCACAAAGTCACAAGAGCATGAGGCACACTTTTCATGACCAAGCGCATCGTTTGGTAACATGCATCCCTTCGAGTCCTCGTTGACTCTGAGGTTTGGATCGTCTCTTCCTTGACCGGGAGGTAGGAGGACACTGGAGGGACAGATTGAAACCTCTTGGCTATGTGTCTGAGTGAGAGTGGCAGTCTCTAAAGTGCTGTGCTGTGTTTGTCATTCATGGGCTGGCGTGTCATAACACGCTAGTGTCAGATATGACTGCCCCCGGAACCACCCCACGCCTGATCCCCGCAAAACCCACCCAGACCCACATTCCACTGTACCAACAACACCATTGGTCCAAGACAATAAATGCACTACGAAGCGAGAGCTCAACTACAACCATATACTTGGCATAAAATTCCACTTCTATGTCGGCTGACCATCTAAATACAGGGAACACATTAGCGTTGCCATCTCTAGAAGAAAAACACGTACAGTGAGTGTGTGTAAAATACAGCCATACTTGCATTGCAACATGTTTTTTAAGAGGAGATCCTATTTATTTGAGTTTACATTTTCAATTTACAGCACCATCAAGAGGAAAGGCACTTTCTGTGGACTTTTTTCACTCCTCTGCTACCTTCCACTACAAACAGAGAGCAACCGAAATCAGCAAGATTGATCGATTACTAAAAATGTAAAACACCTTTACTTCCATGTATAAAGGAGATGCTGGCCTTCTGCAGTTACTTTAGCCTTTTTTTTTTCTCTCTCAAGACAATTTGTGGGCAAGATGTTTAGCTTTAGCTTTCATAAATTCCTCTAAGTATTGCTATCAAGTCCAACAAATCAAAGTTTTCTTTTGGTATGCAACACAAATGTTTGAGAAAAAAAAAAAAAAAGGCCAAATAAGTAATAAGTAGGTATCCAATCAAACATTCAGTTTACTGGGCCCAGATTGGTCTTGCTTATGTAAGGTCACTACTAGCTGATTTTTGCAAAGCAGAGCTGATGACATTCCAAATGTAAGCCAAGCAAACACATCTGCTATGTAAACATGTGTTTAACTGCCCTCCGTGTGTACTTTACACAACCTGAACATCCATTTCGGAAAGCAGAAAAATATCGCCAGTCAATCAACTCCCCCCCCCCATACATACACACTTGTTCAACTTTCAACATAACCGACCATGTCAAGCTTTCACAGATCAGCTCAAATCCGTTCCAAAATACGTACACATTCTTGAATTAATCAGAGAGCTCACCAAATTGTCCTTCAGCTCTTAACCTTTCTTACACCCCCTGTGGGGGATTGGATGAGATTGTACAGCTGTGGAATGTAGTCCTCTGGCACAGGGGAGTAAATGTTTGGGAGCAAAAATAAGATTATTGGCTTTGTCACACCGCAGATTTACTGGGAGGCCAACTCTCTGGATTTGTGTGCTCGCAAAGTGGCTCGAAAAAAAAAGGAAGCCAGTCTGAAGTTGCAATCTGACGCAAATCCCCCAGGGATTTAATACAAAGGAACGCAGAACTACTCCCTCTTTTTGTGTTATTCTTTGATCACGCGTCTTTGAAATAGATCGCCGAAACTTTCAAAACCACTTGCCTGTTTCCTTTCCACTCTGCCCCGTCTGGATAAGGAGTGGGCATCAGCGCCGGCTGAAGGAAAACCGAGAACGTCTGAGCTCAATACAGCATCCGACTCTTCCATTTGTCCTCACGATAAAGCTGTAGTCTCAATACAAAGGCTTTCAGATTACAATAACATTGTCTCCACAACGATAAGCCTCTACCTGTGAGAGAATCTACAAAGAACCACAAGAGAAATAAGCATTCAGCAACTTGCAAGTTTTTTTTTTTTCCAGACATCAAAAAGGAAGAGGTGGTTGAAGTCCGCATCCCTACCAATAACAGTATGACAGTCCAAACACACGTCACTAGTTTCAACAACCCCAACACTGTTCACACATATACTATACGTTATACAGTGACACAGGAACAAGTCAACAGTCAACTGCAATAATAAACTTTGTTATATCTTTTTTTTTAGCCATTACTTATAATGATACATTTATTACTAAGATTAATAATTAAACTACTGTTTTTTTTCTGTTAGCAAAAATAAGTGGTGTGCATTACATAATTTAAAATGTACAAATATACTTTTGATCTGGCTTTTTAAAAAGGCTTTCAGATACTAGTCAAATAATGAAGGCTTAAACCCACTGGCCTCCGCACTGGAAGGCTCACCTGTGAAAGGCAGTTGAATGCCACTGGAGACGGGACCCTAGATTACACCTCCCTGTCCAAGGGAACGTCCACCGTTGTACCGCTTACAAGTTCTCAGTGCTGATTTAACCCAAATAAAAAAAAATAAAAATCATAAATTTAAGCTGATCCGACTCAAAATAAATCAAATCTAGAACTCCCCTCACCAACTACAGCAGAGGCACCTGTTACTGCCCTTCAAATAGTGAGGTTTACCGTTTTTTCTTCTTCTTCTTCTTCTTTACTTTATCCACCTGCTCATACAGCCTCACATAGAGGCTCAGGTTCATTTTCTTATTCATACAGAGTAGCACCATGCCTGTGTTCATTCCCGAAACACATGCTTCTATTAGTGCAGATAACTTTGTAAAAACACCCCTACCCCCCACCCCCCCCAAAACGAGCTTCGAGTCATCAGCGGAGGAGAGGAGCTACGTGGCGACCGTAATCCTGACAAACACCGCTTCTGCTGCAAGAAAATGCCGGTCACCCACTTGACTCCTCAGCTGTGTTTTTTTGAAGCTCGTCCCAACTCCGGGCCAGTTACATGGGCAGGAATTCCACCTTCTGATTTCTACTGAGAGAAAAAGGGTTGCAGAAAACAGTTTGTTTATAGCGAGGCAAACTCCATGCCCGTGTACCTGGCCCACCAGTTACAAACACAATGTAGCAGCTGGATTCATGTCTGGAGAAAATGAAGCAAAAAGACAACTCAGAAGCAAGAATGCTCCGGAAAAAAAACAAAAAACCTAACAGCTAATACTGCTGTTCAGGCTAATAGAATAAATATATTGATCCATAGTTGATTTGAATGAGATGTATAGAAAAGTCAGTATACAGTTGCTGACAGGAATAGGAGGCAACGGGTGAAACTTTCTTGCTTCAAACCGTCTCACTCTGTCCATGCGTTGAAATAAGCCTTTTGATCATTTCGTCCCAGTGAAATGGGATCCCTATAACAAGGTGTACAGCTTGTGTTTGTTTTTTTGACAATGAAACGTTTCCACCAGGCACTTGAATACTACCTCCTTATGGCCATTATCAGGTGAAAAGCTCCGTTATTCTTCTGGAACTAAAATAAAACCTCATTACTAAACTGATGATCATCAATCATAGTCCGACACCACAGGGCTGCTTAAAAGAAAAAAAAAATCCTTCAAGTAAAAACATGAAAATTAACAAAACTGCAGTTGCACCATTTTTTTTTTTTTTACCTACAAACGAGGGGGGGGGAAACTCCGAAAACACGCCGCTCACGCATGAGAGTGTCGCGGAAGTGGCAAAAACTTTTCTCCTTTTGAGGACACTTTGTTTCAAATGTAAAATGTAAATGTTTAAGTCCCCTAAAATCCTCTTCCCTTCGTTCAACTGATTATTGCACTAAAGGAAACTATGGAAACGATCAATTCATCCACCGTCTCAAACATCTGAGGGAAATGCAAGGTGAAGTACTGAGAGAAATGGATGCATGGTGACTGCTAAGATTAAAAAGGAAAGCTTACATGATTAATTAAAAAAAAAAAAAAAAAAAAAAAAAAGGTAGAATCATAAAATGTTTCACATAATGCAGAACAAACATAACCAGAGATAAAACAGTGTTATACTTAAATAAACTCCATTAATGGCTGCAATTCAGCAATTGATATATCAGCCAATATAAAACAGCCCCAGTTCAAATATAACAACTGACTGTTACAATTAAGTAAAATTCATCTAAAACTTACAGGACAACAAGTTCTTGTTGTGACTATAAGGGGGCATTTATACCTCGTCGCCAACAGATGGCAGTGTGCTCAAAAGAACATGTGGCTCCACACAAGTAACACATTGATGAGAAGTGACAGAAAAATAGAGAAGAAAAATAAAAAGTGGCAACTGGGAGGACCTGTGGTCCGTGAAACTGTTCTCCAAAATAATTCAACATATCTCTTCCTGGTTTCAAACCTCGGGGACTACCGACAAACTACAGTAAAACTGAAAGAATGTAAAAGTGCTGCTGCTCAAACTGAATTGAGGTACTAGAAATGGCAAAAGAAGCAGAATAACAGAATATTAAAGACTGTGCTGAAAGAGGGGCAAAGTAAAAAACAAAAAAACACCCATTTGGCCACAAGGAGACAAAACAGTGAAAAACAGACAGGAGGGGCTTTGAAAGGGGGCCTGATAAGGGTGGAAATAAACTAGTTGGCTGGTTTAATATTGCATAATAGTGCTGAGTTTCTCTTTTGTGTGTTTTTTTAAAGCAGCGTTTGCATCTTCAGTCCAGTGTGGGGGTGCCTCCTCCCCTCCCTCCTCCCTGCTTTCCTCTGCACAGTGTCAGGTCCGGATTGACTGGGCATGTGGGGGGGTTGGGACATGCACCTATGAGGACTCCTTGACTGGCAACCCCAGCGTGCATGATATTTGTGTGTTTGTGTGTGTGTGTGTGTGTGTAAGTGTGTTCAGGGTGGTAATGGTTTGGGAGGGTTGTTGTTTGCTCAGGCGAAGTACATGGTCCTCAGTGTGTCATGGTGAATCTGAACAGCTTTGGCCAGCGCCTGGGGGTCTCGACCGTTGCTCTGACCAGACACGTGGCTGCCCTCAGCACTGCGCAAAGAAGGAGAAAGGACAAGCTGTGACGCACCGCAAACAATAATGGCATGAAGTGTAGGAGCTTTAACAACCCAGAAATCAAAGACCTGGTTTTATTCCCCTCACCTGTCATGCTCTTTGTCCACCAGATGGTAGCGGGCACGGAAGGCCACCAGGTGGGCATAGTAGGCTGGCGCGGGGATGGAGACTGAGCGAGTACAGCGCACATAGGTGTGGCACAACTGGTAGGTGAGCAGCTGGAACTCGTCAGCGGTGAAACAGTTGTCGTCCCACAGTACATGGTAGTGGGAGGGCCGGCTGGTGCCCTGAGTGTAAGGAAGGACATGTTTAATAGTTTTCTCTTTTAACTTAGTTCACAAGAATTTAATCTAGTGGACACAAAAAAAAACCTACAAAATATCTGAGCATAACTTTGCTGAGATAAAAAAAACAAAACAAGAGTATAATGGTGATTGTAGAGTTAAAGACTGTTGCAGAATTTTGTTGGCTCAGTTTTAATCCTTTTTAATCTGTAAAAGGAGGGAAGGAATTTAAAATAATGGGTGTATTAAAATGTTCCTTAGTTTCTTTCGCTGTTACTAAATGGGGGGTTATATTCCAACAGAAGTGAAGTTTCTAGCAAATCGTTTGTTACAGTTTGGCTGTTTTGGTCATTGTCTGACAAGTACAGAGCTTAACTTTTTAAGTTGAAATATGTCGACAAAAGGAAAATAAATAATAATAAAAGGCTGCTTCACTACTCCTTCAATACAGGTCTAAAGACACATGTAGTAAATGAAATTGGGGGAAAGAAAAGAAAAACAGCAGGTGGGGCAGAGAAGATGAGAGGTTATTCTGACCTGTATTCCAGCGTGACTGCAGAGGTAAAAATCAAACTCATAGGGATGCGTGATGTCCGTATCCACAGTAGTACCAGCAGGAATGTTTCCACTGCGTCCAACCTGGGGAAGCAAAGTTTAAGTCAGTTTCTCCCTGCTGATTACATTTACCATGAAAATAATTAAAAACCCTCCAGAACACAAGGCTTTTAAAGCACCAAATTATATCAGAAAGTAAAAAAGTTCTAGTAATTAAAAAATTGGTTGAAGCAACCCGAGCAGAAGTTCCCTCAGTGCTTCCCAAAACAACCAATTAAAACCCTAATGCACTTGAGAGCTTAATGCTCTGTATCAGAGTGCAGAAAATAAGGTTGTTACTGGCTTGGTCTTACTCGGGAGGCCTTGAGTGCCACTCCAGAGCTATTGGTTTGTGTTGAGCCCTAATGCTTTAATCGAATGTAATTACACAGGTTATTGGGGTGAACAGACTAATCGACAAGAAAAGGTAACTAAAGAAGCCAATGTTCAGTTTTCATCGCCCTAATAAAGACCATAAACTGAAATTACTGTCCAACAGTTTTATGACTCCACCAACCAGAGACGGAGTTTTCATCCACGTCTCTCCAGGCTCAATTTATATAGTTTCTCCTTATGTTGGAATTGATTAAACCCTAAAAACTCATCTGTTTTTTCACAAATAACATACTATATTTTTTTCTATGAACCCCTTCAGGCCTTAAAACTTAATTCTACACCTGTACATACTCATATCTATGCAAATAAAATAAATAAGCCCTGCTTCTATTAGGCAAGTTTATTTGTATAGCACATTTCATGTGCAAAAAAGAAAATCAAACAAGAGAAAGGGGGAAAAGAAAGATTAAAAACATGATGATCGAGTTTAAAAATTCAAGCTTAAAAGAAATGGTGCATTATTACCAAACAGTCCATATTAAAAAGGTAATAATGTGATATCATTACATGAACATCGATCCGATTGCCAGCTCCCACCCCATATTTGAAACCATGTTTTTTTCTATTTATTGTTAATATCTCTTCCAACATCACAATAAAACCCAACAACATATATTGGCTATTAAAACAGGAGGTGAACTGGATTCCATTTGGAGGAAGTCTTTAAGAATATCAAATAATTTATTTAAGAAATATTAAGCCAATTTATGTTTGGTCTAACCACATGTCCAGTTTACCGATAATAATAATAATTTCTTCTTCCCTCACTGTGAGTTTGACCTTTTCTTGTTGGATATAAACACTGTTGGATACTTTGTCTTATTTAACATTTGCACAAAACATGGTTAAAATGAGGTCAATTTTTTTGAGGCATGGCCATGTTTTATGGAGGGAAAAGTTCATCCTTAAGTTCAAGTGGAAAAAAAAAAAATCCAAATCTGAGATGTCTCTCCCTCAAGAACTGGTTGGACAGACGGCCCGAAAATACAATGCTAATGCATAAAAAGAGGCATAAAAAGAATATGGACTATAACATGACACACCGCGCTAACTTTAATGAGGATCATTATCTTGTCATACTAAAAGAGTGTGTGTGAGCGATTTTGTGCGGTGGGGTCTTACTCTCTCGTTGCGGTCGGCACAGAAGAGGCGTGTGTGGTGGCGTTTTTGCACGACAATGTAGGTAATGCCTGGCTGGTACTCCTTCTCCAGGCTGATACAGGCCTCACGGATGGCCAGCAGCTCATAATACAGCACCTGAGGAGGAGGAGGGAGAAATCTCTGCTTGAAGATTTTACTAAAAAAAACAACAACCTAGGCTTAAAATCTTTCCCTTAATAATATCATATGTGCAATCGTTTAAAAGGAGTTTGTGGTGGTTTTTTGATGTTGAACTAAAACTATGTGTTTTATTAAAGAAGGATTAAACGGGAGAGCAGACCTGTCTGAACTGGCCTTCTGAAACTCCGTCCCTGTAGAAAATGATCCTGGTGGGCTTGTACCGGGTTGACTTGTAGAACTGGATGAGGAGTTCCCGCACCATAGAGGCCAGATCCTGGATTACCTCCTGCCTGGGTCTTTGGACACGCACGGTAGCACAGTACCTGCTGGGGTGGGCGTCCATGCTGCCAACCACCTGGACGATAGGAGCAGAAAGAGTAAGGGAAGGAGAATAAAATGGAAAGAGATGGGAAAGTCTGCACAAGGAGGCAACATGGAATAAATCTCAGTGACTTGTGTGAGTAAAAGAAGAAACTTACTGCTGCAATCGAAGGTTTCTTCCCATCTCCAGCCGGCGGATGTGTCACATCTGCCCCCAAGAAGATAACTGGCTGCTGAAACACTGATGGTCTGTGGATTTACAGACAAAAAAATGCATTGAAAGGATAATATATATAGAGGTAAGCTCATTGTGATCAATATCCAGAAGTGATTAAATTAAAACAAATTGAGCAGAATTATTGATTTCAAACAGGTTTTACTGGAACATTGCCAAATGGAGTGAGAGGAAAAGGGGGCGGCTCACCGTTGGTGAGGCACCAGGATGTTGTTTATGCCTCCCAGCTTCACATTGATCTTGAGGCAGAGGTTGGAGAGTGTCTGAGGTGACGTCTTCACCACATTCTTCACCTGAACACACTGGGTTGCCATGCCCAAAAGGGTGTCTCCCACTCGCTTCACCTCAGCTGTGGGTGGTTAAAAAAAAAGAAAAAAGAAGACATTCGTCATTTTAAAACCACGGTACACATTTTTTAATACCATTCTTACAGGATTAAAGCCCAGGAGAGCACCAGTTTAAACAATTGTCATTCTTAAGTAAAGGCATGTATAATATAACAAACAGGCAATCAAAACAACTTGTAATATCTGAAGAAAATAATTCCCCCTGCAATATTTCCCAAAGAAACAGTTATGAGAAACTTAAGAGAGTAAATGGCATAATTTCCTGTTTATCTTAATTGTCTGCACAGTCTTGGAAGCACATCTCTGCGTTGCAAGATCCTCATTTTGTTTTTGTTTTTTAAAAACGGCTTTCTAACCATAGACTGGAGTCTTTCCTGGCAGGATGACGATGATGAGCTGCAGTCCAGCATAGGTGTTCTTTAGGTGTCTGAACATAGGCTCGACACTGTCCGCTCCCTGGGCATATTTGCAGAAACATGGTTGGCCCTGGATAGGCATCCCAGCGTCCTTTGAGATTTTACGCAGCTGATCAGTGAATCCCCTACAGAAGCGATGAAAGGGAGCAAAGGTTAAACGATCACAGAGCAACACAGAAGCTTGTCTACGGTCAAGCACATAGAACTTTTCTGTGGCTGATTAGCTTAAGTAGAACCAGAAATCCGTGTCTACAGTCATTGTGTTTTTATTGAGGGCTTGTTTTCATGCTGACACCTTGTATCACAACTGTATTTTGGAGGCCTTCGGGATCAGAAATCCTGCAGGAATACTTGAAATTCCAGCTTGAGAGATTGTATTACAGGCTCAAATGCAAGTGGCATTATCGCTTGATGCCAACCCTTTTATAATGAAACACTAGATCTCAAGAGGTTTGAAACTTCAGATGAAAATGCTGCATTTTTCCGACTGACTGTTATTTCATGAACTTACTCTGTCCTTCTGGTATTTACTAGCAAAATAAAGATTGAATTAAAAAAAGAGAGGCTGCCTGTACAAACACTTGGTCCCTTTACAGGCAGTCTTTTTCTTTAACTTAGTTATCACTTTAACAAACGATGATCTCACTTGAGAATTTCTTCGCGACATTGCCTCTGTGTGGCAAAGCAAGCAATGGCCCACATCTTGATCTCCACCCCAGTGTGGAACTGCTTTCCCCTCATGTCCCAAACCCCATGGCTGGGCGTGGCTACAGTGCGGTTCTGAAACGACATTGCAGTCTCAACACACGTACTTATGATTATGAGGGGACGCATTCATGTACTGTATGTGACTTAGGCTTGAACAGGCAAAAAAAACAGCAGCATGAACGCAACCTCAAACATAAGGAAACCCACATGCACACCACTTCTGCACACAAATACATAGTCAGAGATAAAACCAAAGACAATTTTCAAATCTAATGTCTTTTAATGTGAACTTTAAATGTTATTGCATAGGTAGTGTGATTCATGATGGTCTGCAGACTAGAATGTCAGATGCATTGTAGCATTTTGTGCATAACTATGATGCCGTTTTAAGTAGAACAAATCCAAATGTATGATAACAGGTGTGTCTCATCAAAGAAGATAAACAGATGTTAATCACAATAGCAAATCGGTCTCAATAAGCTGCTTTTTCAAGTTTTATGGAGTTCTTGAACTCATTGCTTCTCAACTTAAAGAGGAAAATCAATAATCATAGTTTGTTTTGTAATTCCCAATGATGATCTTTTTGTGAGAAGCAACTCAATCGTAATTTAGATCATCTTTTGTCTTCAAAATAATATTTTTGGACAAAATGTTTTAACACATGACTTGGAATCAGAGGCTGCACTATTGAGACTCAACAACAAAAAACAAACAACATTCAAATAAAGACACCATTAAAGTACAAACAGAAGCCAGGGAGCTAGTTTCCCCACAGAGACGGTGGAATAAAGTATGCCAAAGGGGAGAGCGTGTCAGACAAACAGAGAGAATGGGCGTGATTTAAAAGAAGGGTACCATAAAGTGCTCTGTGCTCACCCTGCCGCCGTACTGCAGCATGGGGGCGGGTAGCACTCGCCCCGTCACGTGGGCCATCTCGTCGCGCACTTTGAACTGGAATTCCTGCACGAAAGGATCTGCTTCATAGTTGGCACTGCGCACCTACGGGGAAAAGAGAAGTGGGGAAATTAGGCACACGGTCAGGCTAAAGTCATTGACCAAATATCTCCAGAATTTTTCCTTTGCCTGCTCATTTGTTTCAGTCTTATTTTGTTTAAAGTAGCAGTCTTGTTTGTTTTCCTGCCAGAACTTAGGGTTGCACACTACAACTCTCATTATTGTAGATAAACTGGGCAGCTGGTTAGCTTAGCAGTAATATAACTGGAAACAGAGGGAAACAGCTTGTCTGAAGGCATTATAACAGCTTATGTGTCATCTGTTCATATAAAAACAAAGTGTAGAATAAAGCAAATTGGTACAAAAAAAAGGGAAGGCATATTGCAGTAGTATATAGTACCAATTTCCACTGGCCAAGTCTCAAAGAGAACCTATTGTTCTCTGACTGTAACATTTATTCATTGCCTAGGCTTTTGTATTGTGGTGCTACGGAAAGATGGCTCAGTTACAGACCAACAACAAAATGCTAGGTGTCAGTACCCTCGTCAGCTTTGCTGCCGTGATATCGAAATGTATTACAGAATTCATTTAGTACTTGACAGACACAGCTTATCAGCTTGTTTTCCACCCACATATTGTACTGCCAGTTTCGGCCAATGGTGCATGACAACAGGCGCGGTGATACAATGATTTCTCATATGAGAGCCGAGCCATTTTGCTTCTTTGTGAACCGATAGGGAGTTTAATAAGGCAACAACAACAACAACAGGTATGAAATGTGTGCTGCTAATCTGATGGTAGCCAGAGGCAGTCGGTGTGCAGTTTTTCAGTTTCTCCAGAAACGAGACGCTGCAGACACTGGAGCAGATTCACATTAAAGCCATTACGACTGTGGCATTTTGATGACCCTGTGCAGGTCTGCAGCGTAATTACCAAATGTGATGGAGAAGCACAGAGACATGCCTCTGTTAATAACAGAAAATGAGAATGAGGGAGAGGTGAGGTGATTAGAAAACCAGTAATTTGACATGAAGATGAGCAGCACAGCACAGATTTGACATTGAATTTCTATGTGTTACATCCAGAAACTAAAATATTCTATCAATCATTTTATGTTACAAGATGTAAGATGTAAACTCTACAGCTTACTTAGATTGTAAAATTATGTTTCTAAAAATGTTTAAGTTGATTAAAAGTATATCGAAATAACTAAAGTGTACAAATACTATTCTTTTTGGTTTTTGTAACTAATGTCAGAAAAGAGAATTTAGACTAAAGATTTTTCAGAGGATGAATTCTGGATGGATTACATACTGCCTCTTTGTTAAAAGATAAAAACAAAAAGACACTTGTTTAATATTAAAGTAAATAAATATTACTATCTTGAAAATATATTAAGCTAATACTGAAATCATATAGCTCAACTATAATGCAGTATCACAAACACAGCCTACTAATAAATGCCCATTACTGTCTTCAAACACAGTCCATCCCAGCGTTTGGGGAACTTGAACTCACCAGCCTGCTGATCTCCTCTTGTCGGTCAGGTGCAGAGCGAGCTGTGGCTTTAATCATTGTGGAGGTCTGATTATCCGTCAGCTTTTTAATGCACCGTTGGCCAGCTACAATGTTACACACCTACCAGAAGACAAAAGCAACATTATTTTTTATCATCTAACCAGTAAAAGGACTTTTTGCACACAGGATATTTCCCACAGCTGCTAAAACGTGACACTACAGCCGACTTGATGAATTGGTTAATGATGCTCTTCCTCACCTCTAGGGGCAGGTAGGTGTGCTTTTGCTCCTGGCCCACCTGTAGACAGGGTAAATGTGGGTATTTGAGCTGCAGGTTGTACTTCTCTCTGAAGTACTGGGCTACAGTACGTTCTACGGTCTGACCGTTCTCCAACTGTAGAGGGAACCTGCAACGTAAAAAAAAAAAAAAGTTAAAAACCTGTTAAAAATACTTAAAGTGTAGCTAAAGTAAAGTCCAAACTGAATTAAAATACAATTCCAGTCCAACACAGCAGCCACACACTTCTCCAGTGATGGATGACTAATGTTGGCTGCATGATTGTCAGATGAGTCAGCCATTATCTGGTGTGTTTGGTAAATTGGTGAACACATCCTCTTTGGTCTGTGTTTACCGCTCCCTTCACATCCACACAAAGAGCCACGAGTCTCCTGTTCTCACACACATCCAGAGACTGACTCACGTTTGATGGCTGGCCGGTCGACGGGTCACGTTGCAAACACGGTACTTCCTCCTCATGGTTCCACAGTGCGTCACCTCCACCTTCAAACCTATTGAACAACATAAATGTGTTGGAGCAATATTAAAAACTTCTGCCCGAGCCTGAATGGCTGTGACATGTGCGCCAAACTCTCCCTCCGCCAACACACATTTTGATTTAATCTCAGTTAACCCCAATTTTTCCACAAGCAGGCACACCTTAAATCCCCTGCTTCACCTTTGATTTCTTTGGTGAATTTGACTCTGTGAGAGTCTGTGAGAGGGCGAGGCTGCTCATCTATGTTGTGGATATCCAACACTTCACACATGAACTGGATAACAGGCTGGGCTTTGTAGAAGGCGGTGGCAGAGACTGCAAGATAAAGAAAGATAGAGTCATTTAAGACAATTAATACATTTTAAAACACATTATATTTATGTATACGTGTACGTACACATACATGTACACGTACAGAAAAGACTTTCATCTGCCTGAATAGGAATTTAAAGCTTAATGTGGTACTACAGCTAACCCAGCATAAACATGGGTTTGTTTGCTTTTGTGCAGGAGTACACTTATAGTAGGGGCGACCAAGTCCAAGTACTACTATCGTGCAACTTTTAGATGCATCTCTTCTCCAACACAACTGAATCAAATAGCTGAAATACCTCATTCGCATTCTGCTCTACAGATGCCTGGTGACAAGCCAGTCATTTAATTCAGGTGTGTTGAAAAGGAATGCTCCTAAAAGTTGCAGGATAGTAGTTCTCGAAGACTGGACTTGGGCAACCCTGACTTAGGTTGGCATGACAACTCCAGGAGCATCGTTTTGCATGGATACCAGATAAGATGCAACTCAGAACACGCACGGAACACTCAGCCTTGTATGAAGCATTTACAGGAATATGAACCAATAATGCTCAATGAATGCACAAGCAGCACTGAACATAGATGGTGCACTTCATGAAGAGTGGACATTCTCCTAATCTCACCAATGAGCGGTTTCCCTTTTTTTTTATAGCAAAAGAGTTTTTGTTCAAAAGAGAAAAAAAGCCTGGAGACAATAAATATGCTAGGTGAGATGCAAAACATCTAAAAAAATTAAAAAGATTATTTAAGA
Organism: Atherinosoma microstoma; assembly: GCA_037177055.1. NCBI lineage: Eukaryota > Metazoa > Chordata > Actinopteri > Atheriniformes > Atherinidae > Atherinosoma > Atherinosoma microstoma. Next base: position 7,655,309 of record JBBBVU010000006.1, read on the forward strand.
AAAATTAGTGAAAGAGTTTAAGGGAGTGAGAGAAAATGTAAGCAGAGAGAGCAAATAACACAAATCCAAAAATAGAGATGATGAAAGTGGACAGCTGAGGGGCAGGACGTTTTCAGTGAGTAATCTCATTCAGCTGTTAGATTGTTCAAAAAAACTACTCTGCCTCTCTGAAAGCGCTTAAAATACACATCCATGATTGATGCTAAACAAAAGGGCAGATGATGTATTGTAGACACACTGCTGAACCTCTGATGTGCACCATGAAACTGTAAATTATGACATACAGGAAGTGATATGACTCCCGCTGCAACTGTCCTTCCCCTGCATTGAGTTTTCATTACTGTGTAAATAAAATATCTACAAGTCATTCATGTAAATGTCAAATTGGAAAAAGCTCTAATTTCTCTGTATTTAGAGTTATCTACTTCTCTGGCTTTTATGTACCCATGATGCAAAGACTGGGGAACCGGCTTTATAGAAAATAAGCTTAAAAAGGTTTATTAGATTACCTTGCCAGAATACGACGCCATGTCGTATCGCTTTGCAAACAGTTAAAGTTGCAGTTGTTGTAGAGAAGAGACTTGGAGTAACACACTGATTTACAAAAGGATGAGAGCGCGGGAAAGTGAGACAATCAGAGTAGTGAATCAGACTAAAGAGGCAAAATCTCAAAAGACAGACGGAGGCTTCAAGCTCTTGGAACAAAACAAAAGCCGTCTCAAGGAAAATACCCAATGGAGCAACTCTTCTGACCCCAGCAACGCCCACAAGTCTCCAGTCATCCAGGCAAAAGCACTCGCGTACATACACACACTCAGACCTATACTCTAGCTTTTGTCTCCACAGCAACAGTTCCCATCCGACCAAGCACCCACCTTCCTCCATGTTCCTTACACACTATTCTCAAACACATACTCATTTCTCTCGTGCCATAGCAATCTTTAACCGCCTCTTTTAGCAAAACAAACTCACAATTCTGTCACTTTCTTCCTAGAAATAATGAGACTGCATGTGTATCACCATATAAAGATGTAAGCCCCTCGTCAATTTAACAGATTTTTTTAATAACAACTCCATTTTTTTTTAATTAATTGGATGGTTGACAAATACATAGATAGAAAAAGATGGTAGAAAAAGCCTGGAGATTGTTCTGAGAACTTTATCAGCGTTTACACGCAGATTTATGCTAAATACAGCTAGTTAGTTTCTTCAAAGAAAACGACACCAATGGAAAATTGGTCTTTGCCCAATTTCTAAAAATAATCTGTCCCAGAGGCTCCATGCCATTCTAATGTATCCGTTTAATTATTAAAATATTATTCACCCCACTTCTGAAAGAAAAAATAAAACCCATTTCTGTGCAAATATTTTATAACATGGCAAGCTTTATGTCCTCCGTCTTCTGGAGTTTCAGTTAGTTGGCAACAAAAATCAAACGCTTGGCAAACAGTGGGATTTGTTTCTCACCATCAATGTTGAGCATCATCTTCCACATGGCAGGGCGCACAGACTGGTGAAAGCCAAACCAAACCTCCCTCCCACCTCCCAGAGGATGGTCATAGCCCTCTGGAGCCGAGAAGAAGGATCGACCTACTGGAGTGTACCTACATGAAGAAAAGCAGGAAATTATGAATGAAGAGCAAAAAGACTGAATTCAAGAAAACAGGGTGTTACAAAATCAAAAGGGGGGCACGATTACATCATGATTTCAGAGTGCAAGTCAATATGTGTTTATACAGAGTCACAATCAGCTTCTCTTCTCAATCTAAGGCTCCAGCGGGGGAATGAGAGGTTGGTGACATCGTCTGGACTCATCAACTTCTTATTACTGTCTACATAGGACATTCATTCTTGCATGGATGCCACATTTTCCTTTATGAATCCTAGGCTAAAAAGTCTGTTAAGATGCCAATACAAGAGCGTGCCTCCTGCACCTGTGAGCAGAGCTAAACGGCAGGAGTTGATAAAACCACCTTTTAATAACGCTTTGAGAGAGATTTTCATTACAGTGGTGGTGATAGTGTTTGTGTCTTATCCTGAGCTTCAGGAAGTCATATTGCGTGGAAGGTGATGCGGTGTTTTGAGAGAGTACACATAAAATGGGTTTGATTTCCGTTAGGATCAGAGCGCTGATATTGGTGTCTCTATGGCAACACAAACAGAGGGTAACAAAGAGGATCATTTTTACAATTAGTCTTCTGACTTTATAGAGGAAGAGGCTATGGTGGGGAAAATCAGAGAGGATAAATTAGGTTTTCCTTGAGAGTTGGGTAAGTTGTTGAAGTTTGGTTTTTCTCTTTGCAGTATCTGCAACTGAACTACAAATAAAATTCGCATTAGAAGTCTAAATGAAGCTTTCAACCAAATAAAAATCCCAGATGCTCACTTCATGGAGGGCAGGTGTCGCAGCACAACATCCACTGCATGTACAGGGTTGGTGCTGATGGGCTTGTCCAGCTCGAGAGGCTCAGGCATGCTGCGGCCAGTCAGCACCTCATGGAGCATATGCCAGCTGACCAGAGACACAAACTTAATGGAAACTTTGAAGGGCCGATCTTTCCCTCCTTCACCTGGAAGAGTGACGTCAAGGTCCACCTGTAGGATAAAACAAAGAGTACAAACAGATACGGTTGGTTTTGAGGGATGATTGTTTGACTGGCTGTGTTTACTTGTGTACGTCTGTAATCCATATAAAGAATAGTATTTCTAGCTTCGGGTGGTAAGATGGTAAAACCATATGCATAGTTTATATTCGAGATGCACTGAAAGGGAATGTTTGTGTTTCATTTGTGGCTGTGTGTGTTTTTTTTGTCTAGCTCACCCCTGTGGGTGCCACAGGCAGTGGATTGGCTGTATACAGACTCCTCTTTCCATCATAGACTGGCCTTCGATCCCCAAAAATGGTCACCTTGAAGTGCTGCACCATAGAGTCAACCACCTCCCTGTAACATGCGCACAGATAGATTATCTGTACTTCATCTTGAAAAATGTTTAGTATGTCAAAAAATGTTCAAGCTGTAAAAAAAAAATTTTTTTTTAAATAATCAACAAATCACTAAGAGCTTCTGTGAGTCATTTGGCAAACCACCACAATCTCGTCTACTCCTTCACTGCAACATTCACAGCATCAGAATTAAGCCAAATGTCTACGTTGAGAAAGTAATACAAGAGCCATCCTACCTGTTGACTCGCCGTGGGCACTTGTCAGGCTTGATGTCCACCTCGTAGAGGTAGACATCCATCTTTGGGATCTCCACCTGGAAGCAATTGGCCAGCAGCTTGATTGGCTTCCCCATGGTGCCATAGCCAGGCCGCCGGGGCATGGAGAATAGGGACTGGGCCCCAACGGCTCCTGAGAGAAGAACGGGGGGAGTTAAGTTAAGTGAAAACAAATCTTTGTGTGGATCTGATAGAGGACATTCAAGCCAAATAAACACATATAATCCAGAGCTGTCACATCAGCTTAGTCTTCAACACAGTGAATCAATGTTTAATGGTCTTTTTTTTCAGTTAAAAATATATGAAAAAAATTGCTCATCAAAAAAGGGAAGATCAATAAAAATTCCATAAAAGAGGGCATAAAAGTGTCTTTCAACAACTCTGTCAACCCTGGTTTACAAAGAAAAAAAGAAAAAGAAGCACACTGAAACAAGCCTACAAGTGTTTGACTGTAGATAAAAAAATAAACAAAATCCAAATGTCAAGATAAAGTTTTCTGCATAAGGGAAATGCCAACAATAAAAACATCAGACACTGAAATTTCAAATCATACAACACACACACACACACACACACACACACACACACACACACACACACACACACACACACACACACACACACACACGCATAACATGTTCTTTCAATTTGATCTGAGCCACTGAATGAATTCTTATTCAAAATGAATCAAACAGCTACAAACAAAAATACTAAAAAAAAATATTCCAAGCTTTGACATTTACTATCATGAGTGTCATTAGGGACACTAACCAAGAAGGAAAAGACATCTCACAAACTCATACATAAGAATATGTTGTAGCTGCTGAATCAAAGTGCATGAATCTTTAAGCCACAGAATCTTTTAAGCTAAAGAGTACTCAATAATCTAACCATGTCAAAAAAAAGTTCACTATGGTGTGGGCCTATGGAAAGCCCTCCCAGACCATCTTAGGGCCCCACAGACGGTGGACTCTTTTAAGAAAGGACTAAAAACCTTCCTTTTTAGAAAAGCTTGTAATTGTTAATTTCTTTTTTTTTCATTGTTGTTTGCTGTTGTTGTTGGTGTTGCTGTTTTTATTCTGCTCAATGTAGCACTTTGAGATTTCCATTCAAATGTAAAGTGCGTTATAAATAAAATTTATTATCATTATTATTATAATTATCAAAAAAAAAAAAATAATAATAATAATAATAATAATAATAATAATAGGCGTGACAACAGTTTAAAATTTAAGGAGCATAAAGACTGCATTTGTAATAAAGCAGCACATCTGTTCTTGGTGAAGACTTATAAACAAATATTTTTTGTATGTGTAATACTAGTAAAACATAAAATGTGTTAGAAAACTCAACACATGCTGACAAAAGTCACATTTGAACAGCTGCACAAAGACCATGAGAGTCTCAGACGTGAGTCACTTTAATCCAGAAACAGTGAGTTTTCAACTTAATGTGACTCAGTCATGTTGATGCTATTTTGGGTTCTGTTGAGGCTTGATCCCACATCATACTTGGTAGGGGGAAAAAAAGGTTTTGCCAACGCAGTGTTTGGATTACACTCATAAAGCCTTATGTGATTATTATGAAATACACATTTTTACACAAAAACTGAAGTGAAACTCGTTCATTAATCTGGCTTGTGGTGCTTTGTGTATGCCCACGGCTTTAACTTCCAAGACACTTTCTTTGCTTTATTGTCTCCACAGTCTTAATGATCTCCACAAAAACAAAAAAAAACGCTCTGAATGTGTCACTGATACATTAGAGTCATGCTTGAGTGTGTGATTCATCGCAGACTTGACTCATCGGCCCAGATGTGTAGGTGAACCAGGGGTTGAGAGCTCTGCCAAGGGGAAGTTCATAAAAAATCTCCCCTCAATGAAACAGAAACCTTATGTGAGGTGATATATTATAAGAGCTTGTTTATTTACGGAATAAAGAATAACAGCGCTGATGGAGGGGTTCAAGCTACTCAATTGAAATTGCCTGCTGAGATAAAATGCTGAAAAAGAGAGTAAACACTAGAATACCAGCAACAGCTGTCTCTGTCACACGAAACTGTGCATGCTAACTTTGTTACTGTAATTCCCTTGGGGCCTTTGGTGCAACTTGCGAGGTGTTTCTAATTCAAGACACGACAGTGACAAAGAGGACAGATTCTAGGCTAAGTTACAGAAATAAGACGTCTACCACACAAGTCCCTGATGCAAACTTCACGTGGTTACTCTTCACATAAAGAACTTTTTCTTTGATGCGATGACTGGTTAAACTGGCAAGCGAGACCAGGATAGGAGGGAGTGGCAGGATTATAGATTGGGCAGGGTTGGCTTTTTGCAGCTTTCATCTGCTTCTCGGAACCGGCCAACATTCAATGTGAGTCACAGAACCGAAAGGCAGAGAAACACACAAAGGAGCATCCAGCCTCTGGATTCAGCGAGGGGTTACCCATTACAGAAATGACTGGGCTATTACAGCAAAGAAAAAAATGGAAAAGAAAAAGAAATCCACCATACCAAAGTCAAGTTCTGATATTCCTCCCACCAGCACACACACACACAGTCACTTGGTTATGTTTTAGTACAAAAACTACACAAAAAGATGTGCAGAAAATTGGAGTTATGGTATTATATAGCCCATCTAAAAGGTTATTTTCAATATTACACAGAGAATTACCATCAGAGTTACTATTTTTAGCATTTCACACAAAGAGAACCACATGATTTTCCCCCGAAATGTTCATTCAAATAAATTACTCCTGAAAAAGCAACCTACCACCTGCAGTGATGGCTTGTGTTGACAAGATGCAAACAGACATCAAAAACAAACAACTTGTCTTGGTCTAATTAAAAACCCAGGCCCTGTCACTGTGTTATTTTAATCAACTCACTCCGCATTCTTTGGCTTCCTGCAAATCCAGCTTATGAATAGTTTTGAGACACTGAAAAACTTCGGTCCCCTTAAGAAAAAAGAACGACTTATATTTTTTTCCAAGGATCATCGCTCTATTTGGGGAAATCTTACATGGAATTTACTGTTTAGAATTAGCTAAAGGGTGACCTTACATGTACAAAATAGAGAAGGGGAGACCCAAAACTTCAACAGAAAATAAAAATAATCAATCCCCCGAGAAAAAAAAAGTGTTTGATTTCCCTTTTGGAAAAGAGGCCATTCCAAAAACCTGCTGCTTAGAAAATTAACTGAAGCCAAAGCATCTACTACTGCTGGTGAACACAGATGGGACTTTAAACGTTACACATATGGGAGGCATCAAGCTGAGATTTTCAAATTCGACCAAGAATGTCACCCAGATGTGTGTTGATGCATTTTATGAACAAGCTGGCCCTGACGGTTCGGCAACGCGTCAGATAACCCCCCCCCTCTATCTTCCAGCAGTCCTTCTCAGAGAGACATAACAAACTTGCTTATTTACAAAAAGCAGGAGAGAAGGGGGTTTGAGTGGAAAGTTTCTTATGGCTGCTAAAATGGCAAACATGGTTTGTTTAAGACTATGACACCATGAAGATTCTGAAAGATTTTGTCTTATCCAGAGATGTTTAACTGCAACAGAAGCCGATTCAAGTTTATTTGATGAGACTGAAGCGTCCCATCAAAAATACAAGAGAAGAGACGGATATGGAGTCTTCATTTCTCAGAAAGCCGTTTCACAAATCTGACTTAGAAATTAATCAATTTGACCCACTAAAACTATTTATAACCACGGTTTCAATCGTTTAACTGATATGCACTGTGAGTAAAAGAGGGCATGTGTCCAACAAGTCCTTTTTTTCTTTTCCTTTTTAATGCGTTTTCTCTCAATACGCTAGAGCTGTTGGGCATCTGCCAGCTCAGGTTCACCGTGTGGCCGCTTGGACTACACCGTCCTTGTGGCTGAACCACAAAAGAGCGGTTTGACAAAACGAACTGGTTTTTACATTTTGAAAGCGACAAACTGTATTAAAAAGACAAGGGATGCTAACCTCTCTTCAAGCACTCAGTGGGTAAGAATTAGCAGCCTTGTTCATCATTTTATTTGCTCCAAAGATGGACTTAATAGCATATTATTCATAGATCCTCACTTACTGAATGAAAGAGTCGAGACCCATGCAATATTAAGGCCATCAGAGGATTTTTTATGGTAAAAAAAACAAAACAAAGACTAAGATACACTGTATGAAAAAGAACATGCACACGATGTAACCATTAAATGATTCCCGAACTAAACAGTTTATATGGCCAATCTCACAGCATCCAAGGTGGGTGATAAGAAGCATAACCACCCACCCACACACACAAACACACACATACACACACGAGTTTAAAGGACCATGTTGGGGAAGAAGTGGCCTCTCCTGCTGGTGGATGACATGTTATTGTTCGCTACTGCAAACACTGAAACTCAACCCCCAAATCTAAACATTTACTACATATCAACTCTGAAGCGGGTGTACAGGGTTCAGGGCAACTCTTTAGTTAAGAAACGCTGCACTGTATGTATGTGTGTACGTGCAAACTTTTGGATAATTACAGGAAGGACATGCCTTAAACTGAGGAGAGTAGATCTGATCCACCCACGTCTATCAGTGTGCTCTTTACCACCGAGCCTGTACAGTCATTTTGTAAAAGACAACAAAAAAGGCAACTTTTGATTAATTACAATCAACCCAGTGTATTTTGGTGAAATTGTAACACTTCCACAATAATGTATAGAGCACATCTTATTGCTGTAGAGCATTTATTGTAGAGGTAATCGTTTATTCTGTAGCCATGCAATTACATAGAAGCTGTGCTACAATGCATCTAAGAACAGGTCTTTTCACCCTCAAACTGAACCAAACAGTGTGAAAATCAGAAATTATTATTTTTTTGTATAATTTTTGTATTTGCATATTTTCTACACTTACAGTGACATATGTGTTAGTGTATTATAGGAGGCTGGGAGCTGCCAGTCCAAAGCTGGCAACTTCCCGACTACTGAAAAACTGACACCAAAATAACGTTTACCATAATTTGACTTCTTTTCATGCCTAAATATTTTGCCATATAAAATACATTTTGCAACAAGAAATCCATTAAATCCATTCAGGTGAGGGAGTTGTCTCAGTCGACCTACTTAATTATCTTATTTGACCCATTTTGTACTTAAATGTACAAAAAGTATACCAACCAGGGACCACATTTCAGGTTTCCCACGAGAGCCCTTTAATGTCGACAGTTTTCTGTGTCAAGGGAAGCTGCTGTTAACAAGTGGAAATGATGTAATTTACACCGTTTCCCGACCAGCAGCGGTGTAGCATACAAAATATTCTCAAACACATTTTTTGTCCACATTTCTTTTTTAAAAATATGCTTCAGCTTTCTATTGTTTTACTCTTTTGTGTGAGTCAGTTTTAAACCAGTCAGCTGGTTCGGTAAAAGGCTTCTGACACTTTTAGCAAATTACAAGTAAATAACAGCATCCTAACTAAGCTCAAACTTGCTTTTCTTGTGTCATCGTTTCTTAGTGTTGAACCTATTTGAGAGCTAATCAGACAGTGTCTCTTTAATGATACATGTCTGGCTTAGATAAAGTACTTTAAAGAATATTTCATTAGACAAATGAATAATGGTATATACCACCAGAAATATTACATTTCTTGCCTCATTGTCTTATTTGTATCTGTATTAAATGTGTAGCGAGAACGTGGGTAGAAGAAACAGAAGACAGCTGCCACATAATGAGGTACCAGTGTTACACTGCACAACAGGAGTGCACATGGCATAAATAAGTCAAATAAACATTATATAAAAACACCCAAAATTGAGACGCCTTTCTTCACACATAAATATTCTGCACAAGCATCTCAGCAATGTGAACTCATTCCACTCGGCTGCTTTGCAACACAACACAGTCACACTGTACACAGTGGGCCGGGAGCCAGACAAACTGGATGGTGAGAAGCTAGGCTGACATCCAGCCGATGCAAACCCCCTCCACCACATCCCGCCGATGCACAAACGTCCACGCTGCCAACGTGTGCGCGTCCACACAGGCCCACACACAAACACACAATACAGCTGTTGTATTTCTAATCCAGAGAGGCCTGAGCTGTGGGAACAGGGCGAGTGCTCAGTGGCCAGGCACAATAGCGTCAGTCACAGCAGGCAGAACCTCGAAACACACACTCAGACGTACACAGAGAGGCTGAAGGCTGGCGAGGAAGGACTGATGCAAGTTGCACACAGCAGGACTCCTCCCTCGTGTTCCCCTCTTCAACCTCAAGAGAGAGCTGCATCTGGCAGCCAAGGGAGTCACTGCCACTCTCTACTACAGATGAACACCCGCGGCCCGCCACATACTGACAGGATGACAAGGGCACGGTCAGTCCCAACATCATGCAAAAACGCTGAAATTCCCCTCAAGCCAAACCCGAGGCAGAACGAGAGCAAAGGAGTTTTTACATGGTACGAATGTTTTCAGAAAGAAGGGGGTGGGGGGGTATTTTGGAGAAGGTTAAAAATCATCTGCAGAGATAAAACAGTTATTACTCAGAAGCACAAGGGAAGGACCAACTGTTAGTCAGCAAGACTGACATAGGAGGGTGATAGATGATATACAATGATATACATATAGTATACATGCACTGTATACTCATTTAGACAAAGTTCCAATTCTTAAGCCGATCGGAGTACTTAACTCAGGGAGGCTAAATGAAACCTTCTGGCCTGCTATTCCAGTCTGAGCAGAACAGCAGCTAGGAGTTGTTGACTTGGGCAAGATGGCTGCTCTGGAGTTTACATGCACAATAATGAAATTAACAAGAACCAAAAACAAGGTAACACTTAATGTCAACAACTTACAGAAAAAAACTCACCTAGATTAAAAAGATTCAAATTGTAGAAAAACATCATTTGGAAGTAAAAACAGCAACTCCAGTAATTTTGCATCCACTGTGATGCTGAATAAGTGGATTCATACATAAGTTTCTGGCTGCATATAGTTTTAATTTACTACCACTCTTAACCAGGTACAAAAACATAGCCAATGCTACAAATGAGTTTAAGTAGTGCTCTGTATCCTACTCACAAAAACGCAGGAATATCTTTTTATGACATCAACTGAAAGGCATGTAAATAAACACGTCCCACTACAAGCAAGTATTTCTCCAACTTGTGATGTACTCGAGTTTTAAATGTGAGGAAATGTAAAATTGCCCTCTCTATTGATAATTCTGTTTTTAATACTACATGGAATAAAGACAAAGATATTTTATATACATTTAAACAGCCCAACTTTGGTCTGTCCTCCAGTGAACCTAAACACAAGACACACAGTTTCCATTCCAGGTCCCCTCTTCCTGTTCAGAACTTTTCCCCCAAAAATGAGCCCCTTGCTGCTCCCCCCAAAAAACAGGTCTCAGGGAGAGGAAAAGCAGTGGGAGGAGGAGGAGGAGGTGGAAAAGAAGCGTGGTAAGGCTGCTCTGGCTTAAAACACTATGACACATCACAACCTCCAGTATTCCTCCAACAAACACACACGCCATGCCTTGATGTCAGACTATTCAGACCACTTTTTTGTTGTAAACTCCACACATGCATCAGTCAGAGTGGCCTCAGAGTACACTAACCCAACACATAGTTAAGACCTTGAAGTGAATATCTAGAAAATATAGTCTATACAAAGCTAAAGAAAATGGCATTGAAACCAAGAGGAGGAGGGAGTCAGTTTTGTTTAAACATAAACCTACACGTTACATGGAGGTGGTCTTTTGGATTAATTCATGAACTCAGACATTTTTTGTCATGTCACAAAAAATGAGGATGAAAAGCTTTACATTGAAAAAATAATTACCATTTGTTTTTAAATATTCATATGATTAAAGCTTTTT
>JBBBVU010000006.1:7666463-7679814 GCA_037177055.1 Atherinosoma microstoma
ATATATATATATAAAAAATCAAGAGCAACTGCCCCTCTAATACAATTATCCTAATGGGCGATGCTAAATTGCATTCACCATAGAAACCAACAACAATATGCCAATGCTTAGCCTTATGGGTGGCTGGGACTGCCGACAGGGGCCAGTCTATTGTCACCAGGCTGCTTGAATGAACTGAGTATTATGAGGAGAGACTGCAAATCAAGTACTAAGCCCTCCCTCAAAGCCGACCCTACTGTCTGTGCAAAATCCACAGAGAATCGACCTACAAGGAGAAAGACAGGGAAGGCAGAGTTTCCCACTGGGGCACAGAAAGGGAACAGAGACGGTAACTAAGAAACAGAAAGGAGGGTTGGGGTGGTAACTGAAGAAAACAAAAAAAAGAGCGGGAACAACAGGAATGTGAGAGAGAAAAAGGACTATGGATTAAGAAGAAAAATAAAATGGAAGAAGAAAATAAAAAAAACTTTTTTTTTTATAATCACACCACTGGCAAATTTCATCATGAAACTAGTTCCCTTGTTAGGAGTTTTAATGTACTTTAAAAGCCACCTCCATCAGAGTGATCTCTCATACCAAGCTGAGTCATCTCCAGCCAACTCAAATCCCACCTGGTTATAGTGTGACAGGTGATGAGTGGAAGCCCCCCTCCCGCTGTATTGTACTAGCCATCTTATTGTCTTCCAGTAAGCTGCTTGTCTTAATAGGCCAAGCGTGTCTACATGTAGAGATGCTGCCGCTCAAAATGAAAAAAATGAGACACCTCATGAACATTAAATATGCACAAACTGCACTTTGATTCTGCTCAGCACCAAAGTAACTGCAGCTGCAAGATATTAGAAAAATATACGACATACAATCTCATTGTTGAATATTGTGCTGACAAGAAATAAAGAAAGAAATAAGACACAGACAGATTGTAAGGTATATTACCAAGGGCTGCATTTCACTTATTTACCTCTCCGTGCTAGGTATTTGTAGAACATGAACCCTCTCTAAATGAACTGCAGCCATAATCAATATACTCCTGCTTGTTCCATTTCCAGTGCAAATGTCAAAGCAATCATATTGTGCACATTGATGCTGCTATAGATACTTTATAAATATTGTGACACAAAAAAAATATACATTTTCATTTGTTATATTCATTTCCTAGAAGTAGGTGAATAAAGGATGGGATAATATCCAAACTTTATTATCTTTAAGTAGAGTTTTCAGAGTTTGTGTTGACAACTGCTGGAATGCAGATTATCCCAGAGCTCAGCAACTTCCAGCAAGAAAGCAAACGGACATATTTCCCTTACTGACAAGTATTCTTTAAAAGACTAGCCAGCACCTGAATATGGAGAACCAAAACTGCCAAAACAAAAAAATAAATATAAATATATAAAAATGGCTCAATAAACTAATTTATATGGCAATAAATTATACAAATACAAAAAATGTTTTTCCATTAAGAAACTTAGCAAATTTGTCGTTTTCAACCGTTTTATTCAACTTTGTATTAATACACCTATTTACTTACTTTCCATGTAATTTTCAGTTTATCTAATTTATTTAGGCCTTTTTAATTTCCTTTTATTTATTCATTTATTGACATTTCTAATTTTAAGTCATATTTACGTCCTCATTTCCAATTTTGCTTTTTCTTCCTCAATTTATTTCTCCAAGTGTATTTATTTCTCCGTTTCCTTTGTACATTTCTGTATGTATTTCTGCCTAATTATGTATTGAGGAGGACGGTCTTTTAAGGCGTGTCTTGGGCGAAGATCCTTGAGTCGGGAGGGAGATGGAGGTTTTGAGCTGGTGAAGCTCCACAGAAATGGCGGACTTTCAACGGAGACATTGTTTAGGATCTTCGGCACGTTGCTTTCTTGGCTGAAAATCACAGTCACTCATGACTGTTTGGTATGGATTCACTGAGACGATGTTCCAGCTGCAGAGATGCACAACTAACTAAACGAACTGGCTGAAGGTTCTGGAAAAGCTGGCTGTGATGCTCAGAAAACGTCGCCTGGGTCATTGACATGAAAACTTTTCTAAACTTTCCGTGAACGTTCGCTAAAGGTCGCAACTAACCTTCGGAGAACCTTCCCCGAACCACCGTTTCCCTTCCTCTTCTCCACGGTCAACCACAACTGCCGCTGCCGGGAGGAAAAATATGCTCCTCTCGGACTGTAGAGCATATCAGAGTTTTCCTTCACTGTCATAGTACCAGTTTTCCTCATTCATAAGGAGAAATATACAGGGAAAATAACATTCAACCACTTGGTGGTTCTTTTATTAGACTAATCAATATGGCTCTGATTGTCAGTTCCCAGCAGTCACAACAGGGTTGACTGACCAAATGCGGTGACCAATGCCTGACGGCATCTTTCAGCTCTTACCGAGCCAGTTTGGAACATCATCTCCTCAGTTTGGTCCAGTCTACTTCAGCATTTTCCATCCATTACCTTTACTTGCTTTATCCAGTTCAATTTAGTGAATAAAAATTACTTATTTAAAAACAAACAGCGCAGCGTCTGTGACGACGCTGAAGTTAGTTTCTGATTCCCAGCTTCAAAGACGCATAAAGGCCGATTCCACTGCTTTCTTGGAGACCTTGCCCACATTAGGTCCTGCTTAAAAAAACAACTCAAATCTGGCCGGAAATATTCTGCAACAAGTAGATTCAATTTAACACAGTTTTTTTGTGAAACCTTATCTCTATTTGTAAAAATACAATTAAGTGTAGTTTCACAGGGGTTTATTTTGGAATCCAGACCAAATGGGATAAGGTCCTGTTAAACTATGTAAACCAAAATGTGCAAACTTTATAGTTTTACTTGGATTATGAATTCTTACAAAATATAGAAAAATAGCATGAGCATTGAATACTTCACATAACAAAAAAAAGCCAAAAACAAAGCACATCATTGATAACATTGTTAATGTCATGACTTAAAAATATTCTTTTCACATTCTTCTTTCAAAAAATAGTTAGTCATCTTTCTTCCATCTGCCAGTGTTGAACATCTCTACAGTCTCGTTTGTGTCATCCTCCTTTTAGCTTCCAGAGCATTCTAGTGTTGCATGTGTTAGACAAGTCCTATTTCAGTCAATAACATTACTTATTCTTACTTGTTCTACTCTGGTTGAATGATTGTAATCTGAAAATCATTCCATCAATACTAAGTCTAACAGTTGTAGTTTTTTTAGCAGGAACTGATGTGGACAAGGTCTCCAAGAAAGCAGTGGAATGGCCCTTTATGCGTCTCGGAGGCTGTGAATCAGAAGCCAACTTCAAAGTTGTCACGGGCACTGTGGTGAAGCTCTCTTTTGAAACAAACAAGTCATTTTTATTCACTTAATTGAACTGGATAAAGCAAGTACAAGTAGTGGATGGATGGAGAGCTGAAATAGACGTTTTCTTTTCAACGATGCAGGTAACGTTCTCTGGAGGATCGCAGCCAACTTCACCACAACCTTCAGCCGGTTGCTTTGTTGGTTGTCCATGTCTGCAGCTGAAACACCCTCTCAGTTACTGTGTCCACACCAAACAGTAAACAGTCGTCAGTGATTGTGTGATTTTCTGCTAAGAGAGAAACATGCCGAAGATCCGGTACAATCTCCTGTTGAAAGTCAGCTATTTCTTCGGGGCTTCACACGCTCAAAACCTCCATCTCCATCCCGAGGCCAGAAGCGCCAGAGCCAGGCGGGCTTGGCTGCATCGTCATCCCTTCACTTAGAGCATGTGACTTGTTCTGTGTTGTTTGACCAATAGGTGCAGATCTGTCCCCACAACAGACCTTGAAAGACTGCCCCCTTTATTTTCATAATGAGGCAGAAATGCAAAAAGGAAACAGAAATAAAACACCCTTGGAGAAATAAATAGAGAAAGAAAATGCAAGATTAGAAATAATGAGGACGTAAATATGACTGAAGTGTCAAGTGAATGAATAAATAAAATCATTTTTGGGCTAAGACAACCTGATAAAAAAATAGAAAAATAAATACAGGCATGAAAATAGAGGAAAGAAATTTTAAAAAGCCCCAAATAAATAAAACTGAAACTTGCATGAACATTTTAATAA
This sequence comes from Atherinosoma microstoma, assembly GCA_037177055.1. Classification (NCBI taxonomy): domain Eukaryota; kingdom Metazoa; phylum Chordata; class Actinopteri; order Atheriniformes; family Atherinidae; genus Atherinosoma; species Atherinosoma microstoma. The sequence continues at coordinate 7,670,537 of JBBBVU010000006.1, forward strand.
ACAGGAGTATTCATACGAAGTTAGATTAATACAGTTGAGATCTGAAACTGCACAAGTAACAGTATAATGAATGTCAAATATATTAATATAAATTAAGTTTATGATGAGGTTTCCAGAAATAAAACTAGGCTAAGCACTTAATTGGAAAATTACAAAATCAATTCTTTCTAAGCTGAACATAATGCAATAAAAGAAATGTTGGGCTATTAAATAATAATCTTTTATAGTTTTCCCAGCATAGTTCATAATACACACCACTGTCTGCACTTGAAGCGCAGTGTGTATCACAGGTCATCAGGCAGCATCAAACCCATCCTTCATTGTAAGCTGCTCACTAGTTGTTGTTTTTTCAAAGAATAAGGTTTATTGTCACTTCTGCAGAACACTGAGCCGCAGTGTAGCAGCTCTTTCATTTTAGCATTATACAAGTGATACTTAAACATGACTATGAATATTAAAGAGCAAAATAAAGTATGTGAACAAGCACAATATGACATATACAGAAATGAATATGACATAAAATTTTGCACAAAATACATTGCTAGATATTTTAACTATGATCCCATTATTTAGCTATTTTAATCCAACTATACTCCGCAGAGAGAAATTTGATTTTTTTGTTATCAAAATCAGCATCAATCAGACTTCATTAACTAAAATATCAAGTGACAAGCTGTTTGTTGGACTACTGTGTGCTTGGCACATCAACATGGATTAAATTTGCTTGAGGCCTAGAAGTCTTCAATTCCTTATATCCCTGATGCTAATCTCTTTGAGAGCCATGGTTTCCATGCCACATGTGCAAGTTCTCAGAATACTACCGGAGAGAAAGAGGATTGTCAGTTTCTAAACGGGCTGAGCAATCAATTTTGCATTTCCTCAACCCACTCCATCCCACTGACTGACTGATAGAGGGCCCCCTTTTAATCATTGACCCAAGCACAGGGCTCACTGGCTGGCCTGTGGCGGTTAGCAATACGAGACTGTAAACCAATAACACAAACCCAGATGCAACATCAAGACAGCCATAAAATTATACATCAAACCTTGCTTCTGTTTGTACTAATGTATTAATGTCTTCTGAAATAAAAGCATCAATCTCACTCTTAACACACTTAATGTAGAAGCTGGCCAGCAATAAACTCTATGTGAAACTTGTGCTCTCAGAGTACTGTCTGCAAACACCATCCACTAATGGCAAGTCTGGTTTTAAAGGCAAACATTCTTCCTGAGGAGCTTGAGTCGTATATTGGTAGGAGGCACAAGTAAAAGTCGTCAAATTATTAAAAATATACTAAAAACTAAGATACCTAAGCTACAGGTATTCATTCTAAAACTATTTGAATGTTGCATATGACATTGTTTTGTGTGGATGGACAATGAAGTCACAGATTTTTTGTTTAAAGCATCTTGTTCAAATTTACAACTGCAGTGTAAAACACATATTTTGTCTTTTGGCCCAGGAGAACAAACCAAATATAGATTATAGATCGTTACTGTCCACACATGTTTGCATTCGTCTGGTATCAGTGGGTGCTTAGTTGCTGGGAAAACACCTTGTGGTCCCATATGCTATTATTGCTGGTAGGTGTCACACCTGAGACGCTAATAAGAGAATAGGCAGCAGAAAGGGATCTCCTCTTGAGAAGTAGGGAATGGGCAACGAACCAACTGCTATATCATGTATCACTGGCTAATCAAGAGTACCTAGCATTCAGCTTATGATCACATAAGTGGAAAGCATCCGTTACAGAGGAGACAAAGCCAGGTGGGTCAGACTGTTAAACTGCCACTTTGACCAAGAAAGATACAGTCACATTGTTCATGGACCAACGACTGTGTGTATCACCAGATCCAGACACGAATTTGCAAGTTAATGAGGTTGTGAATGTAGAAAAACAGTTAAAGATATATATTATTCCTTAGTTTGTAGATTCAGGCTGGTTATAAGTTGAAAGAAATGTTATATAACATTTAACACCTGCAATTGAAGTCTACATACTCACATTTTAAGAATGACATCACAACTAGTTTAATGTTTTCAGCACCAAGCACGTGCAGGTCATAAACAGGTCATAATGTCATACTGCTTCTGCTAGAAACGTTAAGGTCAGTCCAGGGGTCGGCTACTAACCAAGACCAAGGGAACCTAAATAAGAGAGTCGCCCTCTGTCACATGTTTTCAGGTGACCTGCTATGCTAGGTTTGAGGTTGTAGTTCCATACGAACACATGGGAATGTCAGGCTTATGTTGGGCAGCTGACCAAGTCTAGCTCACGATGTAAATCAAACATAACCAACTACTCGGCACCACTGGCAGATGTCTTACTATTTACTAACAAATATTTCAGCAGAAGATTTCACCTTTGAATTTCGACAATTTCAACTGTAGTTTGAGTTTTTTTCTTTTCTTCAATGAAACGTTCGTGACGCACGTAAAGGCAACGTAACACCAGAGGCGTTGAAACTCACTGATTACATCTGTTAAAATTTAGATATATGAAGACTAGTAATCCATGTTAAATCTGCATAATAACCATGTTTGGACAGTTCTATAAAAAGGGTAAATGCGAAAGGTGTTAATTTTTTTTAATTAAATATTGGTAGCAGCTGGGTCACAATTTTGTTACACCGGTGTCTCATCTCACGAGGGATAACCAGTAACGCTACACCCAGCGCACATAAACTTCTACTTACATTACAAATGTAAAACTCAACAACTTAGTAAGAAAATTGTTCTAGGATGAATTACCTGTAGTTCCGATTTCCATTCATGAGGTCCCTGCCCGGTTCACTTCCCGGATCACAGATGTCAAACGTCTGGAACTCCTCCGTTAACTCCGGTGTCTCCTTCAGTAGTGCAGCGCCTCAGCAGCGCGCTAATTGACCGAGTGTCCTGGTCTTTGGTATCAACCCCCAACTCCTCACGTACTGTCAAAAGAGGCCCTTCAGTGCTGTCGTTTCACCGGCCCAGGGTCTTCGGCGCCCCCGCAAACCACCGTTTGCCCACGGTCAACGTATGAAATCGGCTTTCACTGCCACGGCGAAAGCTACTGGTAGACGCTGTAGCAGTGAGAACCTGCTAGTTAGCAAAGTTAGCTCGCTAGCCAGGCTCAGGAAAGTGGCAGGAACAAACGACAGAAGCTGTCAGGATATCATCACAGCGGAGTCAGTGAGTCCAAATGATTTCTTACCAAAAGCTGGACATTAGCAAGAACGACATAAATTCGTTTCTACGTGACAGCGAGCGTCCGGGCAGCTACAATAATTAGCAAGCTGGCTAGCTCGGTTGATAGTTGGAATTCTGACAGACGACGGCTACTTTTATGGCGTTAAAAACAGCTGTTAACACGGGGCCCTTTCCCAGGCGCTGTATTCCAAATAAGTCGTCCTTGTAATCTGTATCCCAGGGCCAAAACAAAGCTGTCAGCACCGTGCTGTTTCTGCCGATAAATGTCAAGATTTCCAGGCTGGTTGACAGATCAACTCTGCAGAGCTTCAGCCAGCCAGCCAGCTAAATATGGTGAAGTTGCCTTTCTGACACCGACAGGAAGAGGTGGGCTCTGTGTCACCAGACGTCAGAATAATCAACTCCGCCTTCAGCCAGAGGTAAACCTACGTTTATGAATAAATTAGAGGATCCTTTATCATTATTTTATATCAGAGCATTTGTAGATAGAATAGATGTAAGACTAAGGGTTTAAAGTGATCCTCGTCAGTAATGTTTAATATGCAAGCCCTGCTAAATTCCGTTGTATTTTCTTCTGAGGAAAAACCTTTTCAGTATAGATTAAAACAAATAAAAAATCAAAGTATTTGACTAAAAGCAATCCAAACAACAACAGGGGTAATAAAAAACAATTTTATTTTTCTTTTAAAAAATAACCCTCCCCAACAGAGTTCCCATACTATCACACACAGAGCCAAAGTAATATGCTTCCATGTCCTTTCATTCAAATCTACTGGGAAGTGCTATGACAAGGACTGTTCTTGATCAGTGGCTTCAATATTGCTTAGTCAGACCATGAGGCTGTGTGGAGAGGAGTGGTCTCTCCTGTTTCCACGATACATTTCTAGGGTGACTGTAATTTTGAGTCTCCCTTTGCAAGGTGCTTTTGTGGCTTCAGTGAGTGAAGAACTGCATCTGGTTTCAGTGGTGCTGGGAAATGCCCCAGACTGATTTTTGTTCAGCACACAAGTGGAGTTGTATACCGGCCCCAACTGTGAACGGCCCGGCTTGTGTTGGGCCAAAATACATAAGAGGTAAATATTACATATTTATATATACAAATCACCTTGGACACAATGAAGGATCAGTAAAACGGTGTACAAAGGCATTCTGATTATGCAAGTTCATAAACATGATTTAAAAATCAAACTTATCTGATCTCATATCTTCTAAACCCTTTCAACTATTAGGAGCTCTGACCATCAGACAAGATTTGAGGCGCTTTAGGGGCAACTGAGGTGGAATTTTGAGACCGTCTCAACAGTGCCCTCTTGAGGATACACTGACAATAGTCACAATATTCATTATAACAATGAAAAAAAGAAATAGCAGTCTTAATAACCATTACACAATTGAGGCAAAACAACTGACAGGCAGTGGTGAGCACAAGGCTCCTACCTCTAAGAAGACCAAAGTAAGGTGGCTCAGAATATCCAGTCAATAAAAAATAATAATTCCATGCATTTTTTTTTCCATATATCCAGATAGTGACTTGATGTAAAAGGCAGGGCGTATTAAGTAGCAGTTAAAAAAAAAAAAAGGCCCACCCTGTCCAATGTAGCAATCCCCTATCTGTGCCGCCCATGCACACAGAGCACCAATAGGGATTGGCTAACACAGGCTAGGGGATTGGGGCAGGGGATGCTGCAGGTATGTGATGCCAAACATGAAAAAAAGACAGCAAGGATGGAATGTGATGACACAGAAGCCGAGGAGTAATAGTTTGAGTTGAGGGGAAATAAGGGGACAAGTGCATTTGACCATGTTCGTCTCTACATGCTAAGAAGAAGACTAAGAGGGCATACTCTATGTATGTGCTTCTATTATCCAGGCTAGGAGTTGTAAATGCCTGCAGAAGGAAGAGCTGTTTAAAAACAGGATATGGGGAAGGGAGGTGTGTATAGGTACGCAAAGAATTGCGTGGAAGGAAGTGTAGAATGCACTATGTGGCGTCATCTCCACCGATACATGTAAAAATGTGTAGAATGATCTGAGCAAGGTCAGTGGCTGAATGCAAGTTCAGCTTTGCAGCACTTGAGTGATCACAGACTGTACGTTTTCCTGTTTTCAGATTAACAGAGTAGTGTTGACTTACCTATTGCCGTTGTTCTGAAAGTTATGCAAGTGTGGATGCTAAACTCCAAAGTAGTCTGTGTCAAGTCTCATGAAAGAAGTTCACCATTTTGAAGTCAAATATATCAATAAGTAAACAAAAAAAGTGCCTCATAAATCCTAAAAGAGCAATGTCTACAGAAATAAAAAGATTATCTTCCTGTTTAAGTGCCCCTTTTCCATTGGTTGGCATCACTTTTGGCTGGTTCATAATGCTGGTTTAGGTGCATGGGGTGCAAGTATATTTGATACACTCTATGCAAGTGGTCCCTCTACTGTTATGCTAAGCTTGCCTCTATAGGCTAAATCTCTAGGGACTGGCCAACAAGGACTGAGTGCAACAGCACTTCTCTCCTGTTTCTATGATATGCTACACCTGCTCCTTCTGTCTCTGCTAATATCAAGACCAGAGTGCTAGCCTCACATATACTAACAAGCTCTTTATGTGCAGGACTGGTGGCACCTACATGCTAACACTAAGTGCTAATGTACCATACCTCAGATTCCTCGAGGCAGTTAAAAAGAAAATAACATTATTATAAAAAAAATTAAAAACATGAATGTAGTTCATGACAATGTTAAAATGACACATATAAGTGTGCGTGCCCAGTACCATCCCTCTGGAGGAGCCCCATACTAAGGGGCTTGGAACACTGGCATCCGGCTTTCGGATGGGTAAAGAGGCAGCATCGTGGTGGCAGTTAAAAAAGTTTTTCAGGATTTTTTTTTTTTTCCTTTCTACCGCCTATTTTTCCTCCCATCCATATTGCATACTTACATACATAGGAGTGTGAAGGTAGCATACAATATAATTACACAATAATACCCACGTTTTAAAAATTCAACATAAAAAGAGCAATTGTCCTGATAAAGTAAAAACAACAAAATGACAAGAACAATATTCATAACCTTTTGAGTGCATGAGGCTGAAGAGTCTGCCTGTGTTTACAGGAGAAGGGCCTTATGATTTATGGATCTGAATGACTGACTGGCAGGTCTGTGGAGGATGTGTAGTGGGCAGCTGTTGGGAGTAAGGGATGGGGATGAGGTGGGAGTGGACCATCTGGCCACTCAGTTACAAATGAGGTGGGAAGGAACGATGGTGATGATGGCTGGTGGTGCTCAGGCAAAGTACATGGTCCTCAGAGTGTCGTGATGAATCTGAACAGCTTTGGCCAGTGCCTGGGGGTCCCGACCGTTACTCTGACCGGACACATGGCTGCCCTCTCCACTGCAAAGCAACAACAGAGAGAAGACACTGAGCAAGGCTACATATACTCTACATTAGTCTGTCATAAACAATATCTAGAAGACAGCAGCATGTTCAGATCAAATCCCATCAAATGTCACTTCATATGCAAAAAACAAAAATTAACAGTTTCATTTTGACTGATGCGATTAAGTTGATAAATCAGTTTCAAACTTTTCACTTTCCACTGGGCAAAGTAGAAGTGCGTTATGCGTTTCATAAGCACACTAACCTGTCATGTTCTTTGTCTACCAGATGGTAGCGGGCACGGAAGGCCACGAGACGAGCATAGTATGCTGGCGCAGGGATGGAGACAGAGCGGGTACAACGAACATAAGTGTGGCACAACTGGTAGGTTAGAATCTGTAACTCATCAGCCGTGAACCGATTGTCGTCCCATAAGACGTAGTAATGAGATGGTCGGCTGGTACCCTGGGGACAAATACAAATGTTTTTAAAATGAAGAGTAAAATAATCAGAAAGTTCATTTGGAGGGAAAATGGATTGAGTGTTATCAAAATTCAAATTAATAAAAAAAAAAAAACTTTAAAAAAAAAAAAGAGTAATAAATCAAATTTTTGTTATTTGTACCTGTATGCCTGCATGGCTGCACAGGTAGAAGTCAAACTCAAATGGATGAGTGATGCTGGTGTCCACTGTAGTCCCTGCAGGTATATTCCCACTCTTCCCAATCTGTCAAACAAAATGAAAATAGTTTTTGACAGAAAAACATAAAGTATAAAAACAGAAGACATTACAAAAGAAAAAACTCACCCTTTCAGATTTGTCAGCACAAAAGAGGCGTGTGTGGTGACGTTTCTGTACCACAATGTAGGTGATACCAGGCTGGTAGTCTTTCTCCAATTTAATGCACGCATCTCTGATGGCCAGGAGCTCATAGTGGAGAATCTACACACAAAGAGATATTCTATTAAAAATCAAGCTGGAAAAAATGCCAAAATACAATTTGCTTGCATCATGTCATTAGGCAAACTAAATTTTTGAAAATAACACATCTAAAAGCATTTCTCACAAAATTATAGGAGTGATTTATATCACCTCGCTTACCTGTGGCAACTGTCCCTCAGGAACACCATCTCTGTAGAAAATGATCCTGGTGGGCTTGAAGCGGGTCGACTTGTAGAACTGAATCAACAGTTCACGCACCATGTAAGATAAATCTTCGATGATTTCCTGCCTGGGTCTCTGGACGCGCACAGTGGCACAGTATCTGCTGGGATGGGCGTCCATACTGCCTACCACCTACAAGATGGAGCAGGAGAGGAGTGAGAACAGCTGAACATGACTCCATCAGGGTGTGCTTTTGAGTATTGTAAGTGACTTTGCATAAACTCATCTATCAAGCATGGTAGAGAAAAGGGAAATGATGCTAGTAGACTGAATGTCAGTCCACCCATTGTGGCTGAAAAATCCTCAAGACTGTACCAACAGCATTCACACTCAGTCTTTTCATGAGTAATTTTCCCCCTGTGTATATCCGAACATTCACATCCCCCAAAATCTGCGCCTAAGAAATGTGTCAGGCTAAACATCATTTTATTTTTTCTTCTCCCAAGTCAAATATGCCACAATCATAATTTTTCTTCACAATCCAGATGATCCAAACATACCCACTCTCCTCTCCCGTCCTCTCTGCCTGACTCAATCATTTGTCATGATTGCTAGGCAACAACGCAACCAACCATAGCTGAGCTGAGGTCAAGTGCGTACGAGAATTGACATCATTTCCTTTTTGAATAGGAGTCAGTGATGGGCCTTTTTTTTCCCTCTTTATCCTTACCAACTCCTCCCTTCATACTTTTATCCTTTGTTCACCTTCATTTGTTGTGCATCAAAGTCTAAACAAGAAACTGGCTGTAGGCATCCATCATTATCTGTACTTTAAAGTTGCACAGAGTTTGCACATTTATATCGTCAATACATAAAAATAAAAAAAAATTGAAAAACATGTTTTCAGGTTCTGTTAAGCCTGAATTCTTGAGTTACATTCAACATATCTTAAACCACTTGGAGGCTCAGCAATACAGGGCTGTTATTAAAACTAGTTTGAATTATTAAAACCCATCTATTCTTTTTCTTCTTTTCCCTCACTGAATTCTGTTAATGATCAAGTCTATGCAGATGAAAAACATTAATTAAAAATACCCAGCAGAAATGACCACAGCCGACAACAAATGTAATACTTTGAATGTATTTTCTGCTGCATCTGTGTGATATTTAAAATTCACTGTAGCTGTACTTCCAAACTTTTTATCTGTGCTGAAGACTGAATATGGTAAACATGCCATTTTTCACTCTGGCATTCTTCTCTTACCTGCATGATAGTGCTCAACACAAACCCAGTGTCCCTGTAACTAAGCAACTAGGCACATGTGCTTGTTTTTCTGAAATCTTGAGGTCATTTGCATTATTTACATGCCATTGCTATTTTTTGACTGTCAAAAAAGGAGAGCTCTGCCAAACCTGGAATCTCCACAGCCAAGACTGAATCTTAACTGGTGAATATTATAATAAAAACATCTCAGTTTCACCGAATGGCTTTGAAAATGATGTAAGCAGAAAGACTAGTGAACTATGAACCCAGCAGACCCCTCAGGTCATCTGGATCTGGTCTCTTATCAGTTCCCAGAATCAGAACCAGACATGGAGAAGCTGCATTCAGCTTCT
>JBBBVU010000006.1:7680854-7692239 GCA_037177055.1 Atherinosoma microstoma
GGAACGCATTTAACTCGGGCGTGACGTCATTCCCAGTTCCGACTTCCCAGTTCCGAGGTAAATGGAACGCAGCATTACATCATCATTACCAACTGAAATACTGAGGAGGGTTAATATGTCAGTCAGTTTGGTCACAAATTAAAATAATAATAAAAAAAAAAAAAGCCTTTGGGAGTAGACTTAAAAGGATGTGATCATGATGGTCATTGGAAAAAGAAAGTCAGTATTATTTAACACTTTGTACAAAAGTTGTCAATTATGACATTTATACCAGTGTTACACTCATACAGGTGTTATTCAAAGCAGCTCCAACAGAAGCTCACCGTTGGTGAGGCACCAGGATGTTGTTTATGCCTCCCAGCTTGACATTGATCTTGAGGCAGAGGTTGGAGAGTGTCTGAGGTGACGTCTTCACGACGTTCTTGACCTGGACACACTGCGTTGCCATGCCGAGGAGAGTGTCTCCCACACGCTTTACCTCCGCTGAAAAGGAAAGTTAGGAAATTAGACTCTTTGGTAGTAGTTATCTTTCCAGTAACATGTCTTGATGTTTCTTTACTTAGACTTGCAAAATGTTTTAAGATGATTTAGTTGATTTTGTGACAATGAACTCGTTTTTTTTAATGAAGAAGATTTGGACAGGTTCTTCACTTCTACTGTCACTAGTGAGCAAACCTCTCAATGTAAAGCACAAAATTGCTGGCACTCTTTATAAATCATATTAAAAAATGTCACTTTACTAAAAATAGGATAAAGAACGTCCCAAATTTTATAGAATTATTTTTGAAAAAAAATATTTGCTTGTTTTGAATTTGCACCAATAAAATACACAAATACAAAATTGAAACAGAGGAATGTTTTCCACTGTGTTACAGCTTCTCTTCTTTTAACAACAGCATTTGGGACCTCCCATTTGGTATTTTTACCAGGTTTTTTTAAGTAGGTGACTTCACCAGACATCATAGATGGTGAAGTCATCTTCTGAATCTAGAATAATGCTAGCTGGTATTAAGCTATTTGAGTACACAACAATCTGTGTTCACTGACAATGTCTTTCAGAAGTGTTCCTGAGCTTCTGTAGTCATTTTCACCTCAAAATCATCTGACTTTTGATGCAGCGCTTCCTGAGAACTTGAAGACCACAGCCTTTCCCCAACCCAACATTGGTTGGGTGAAGACATGTTCTCCAGATTCCCTGAATCTTTAACTGTTTTATTGTACTGTTGCTGATAAAATCCCCAAATTCTGCAAATCTTCATTAAGAAACTTTATTGTTAAAGTGTTGAATTATTTGCAAAGTGTGTTCCACAAAATGATGGACATTACTGTATATTTACTTCTGAAGGACTTTATTTTTGTCCGATGATCTGATCTATTTAGGTAAATCATGTTAGTAGCAAGATCTAGCAAGATTTTCCATCAGATGTTAAGTTTCAAATAAAACATTTGAAACATTGTATACATCCCAATTTCAAGTAAATTTTGGATTAAAATTATTTCAATGTTACAGACAGTCAGGCAGGAAGAAAGAAAGATACCATAGACTGGAGTTTTTCCCGGCAGGATGACGATGATGAGCTGAAGTCCAGAATAGGTGTTCTTCAGGTGTCTGAACATGGGCTCCACGCTGTCTGCTCCCTGGGCGTATTTACAGAAGCACGGTTGCCCCTGAATTGGCATTCCAGCATCCTTAGAGATTTTACGCAGCTGGTCTGTGAAGTTCCTGAGATCAAACCACAACATGGTTGAGAGACAAGCTGCAGCAAACAAAACAACTGCAAGCAAGCCTTTGGAAAACTTTGATTGTCTTTTTAAGTTTAGTCTTAGCCAGTAATCAATAGAAAAAAAAGTGTATTTAAGGTTAAAGAGTGAAAAGTTAAGATAAATACAGGCTTGAAGCACAGCACCATGGAGTCATCTTTATTCTCTCCTGTGAAACTTCTAGAAGTAGATCTAATTGTTCACTTCTATCAAATGTAATACACAGCAAAACAATGTTTTTGGTGGAAACTGTTTAATCTCCTGCTAAATAAAATCATCTTCACTGCTGCTACTAATTACTACTTACTTGAGCACTTCTTCTCTGCACTGTTTCTGGGGGGCAAAGCAGGCAATAGCCCACACTTTGATCTCAATGCCATTATAAAACTGCTTCCCCCTCATGTCCCACACTCCCTGATTGGGGGTTGCTATGGCACGGTTCTGTGGATGAGAGGACCAGAGGAGAAAACTGTAAGCAAAATGAGGCCAAATTTGTTATGTGTAGGAAAACATGCTACTGAATGGCTGCATAAAAGGTATTTCTCTCAGCGGATGAACAATGTTTACCCGTCCTCCATACTGCAGAATAGGAGCCGGGAGCACCCTTCCCGTCACCTCAGCCATGTCATCCTTCACCTTGATCCCAAACTCCTGGATGTACGGGTCTAGGTTGAAGTTGGCATTCTTCATCTGTGAGGAGAGAACAGCGTTTATCTCACGACCTCCAACTTGCACAATAAATCACAGAGTTAAATATTCTCATGCACTTTGTCAGTCGATACAACTCACCAGCCTGCTGATCTCCTCTTGTCGGTCGGGTGCAGAGCGAGCTGTGGCTTTAATCATAGTGGAGGTCTGATTATCTGTCAGTTTCTTGATGCATCTTTGACCAGCTACAATGTTGCACACCTGGAATGAGTCAATGCGTAGAGTCAGCAGGGTGTAGGCATCCAAACAGATTTAAAGTCTGTGTTCATTGTGTTGTTAGACTAATTTTTGTCTAAAAACAGCAGAATAATCCTTGAACACATCCTCACCTCCAGCGGCAGGTATGTGTGCTTTTGCTCCTGCCCCACTTGTAGACAGGGCAAGTGGGGGTATTTAAGCTGCAAGTTGTACTTCTGCTTGAAGTACTGGGCCACTGTACATTCAACTGTCTGCCCACTTTCAAGCTGAAGGGGGAACCTGGAAATAAATGGTTATCAGCATCATGTCATTATCATTGCCAGCATCACTGCCTTAATTATTCTATTCTACTAATCTATACTATACAGTTATTTAGCAGACGCTTTTCTCCAAAGCGAATTACAACTGAGAGTGAGAACAACACAAGGAAGAAATCAAACAGGAGGACATCATAATTAACTCCAGATTTGCAGGTTCTCGTAGGTTTCAATGAGGGTTGGGCTTTACAGTTGCCTGCATGTCACTTGGTTGTTAAAAAAATGCATTTATTTTTAATAAAGGTCTTTAACATCTTTGTGTTTATCTTGGGCTGTTGCTTGGGCCAGCCATATTTGCTTCTAGATATTCACCCTAACTTCTCTCCATCTGAGAGTTCAGATCAGCTATGATACTATTGTACTAAAATGATGGTGTACAGGCTTTTGTTTAGTTTTCCTACTCAAAAAGAAACTTTATGTAGAGTTTAGATTTGATGGGGAAATGTAAACAGTGTTTTCATTGATCATCTTTTCTCCAAGTCTTTTATTCTTTCAGCCGTCAGGCTTCTGAATTCTTAGTTTTTAAACTAATAGAAATCTAACCTGATCTTATATCAATTTTTCTTGTTTTTATTATTTTTGTGATTCCCCCCCCCCAATATTTCTTGTTTTTAACTTATGAGCTGATATAGACTATTGTGTGGTGGGGTTTTTTGCCCTTCTGGGATCAATAAAGTTTTCTTGAATCATCTGACATTTTGTATTTCTGTTTTAACCTTGTTGTGGGGACCGGCTGATAATGGTGTTCAGACTCCACTCACTCAGTGCACCCCCTCCATACTAATAGTGCAGGTCCAGGCTTACATTTACTCTCACTTTTATGCAGAAATCTTGCTTTGGAGGATATGGGGTAAAATCTTGGTGAACCATTGACTGATTCAGAGTCAATTATTTTTGATTCACAGGTTTGCATGTCAGTGTAACTTGAGCCTTAACAGTAGTTAATCTTTCCACTCCTAAAACCCATGCATCCAGTTTTGGGATATATCAATCATGTAGATTTATGCATGATAAGAAATTAATAAATTGTGTCTTTGCATTTACGTTTGGTGGCTGGCAGGACGTCTGGTGACATTGCATACGCGGTACTTCCTCTTCATTTGGCCACAGTGGGTCACCTCTACTTTCAGGCCTGCAAAGAATAAGTGGGGTACATAACAATTCATGTTAAACTACATGCTGTATTTCATCATCCGACTTGAAATGATCACATCCACCACTGCACAGCATTTCCCGTCACCCTCATAAACACACCCAGTAAGTTATATAACTCCACTTTCAGGTCTGGATAGCCCTTGTCCTTTCAAACCATTGCCACCAGGACAAAGAGAAGCACTATTAAAAGAAATGGGTGTTGTCACGTTCATTTCCTAATCCTTTTTTTTTTTTTATACTTCATAGTGTCACAAGATACAATGTATTTTTTGAATTTCATGTCTACATCTTTTTGCAGTTTCTTCCCCTGAAGACAATGGCAAAGCAAGAGCGGTAGATACATTAATGATGTAGGTCATCAGTAGAATTCGTTAAATTTTTCACTCGATAATGTTGGCATTTAATTGGAGCTGTAAATTGTGTTTTTTTTAATCACCATCACCATTCCTTTTTCATGTACAGATAAAATCTTTCACAAACCAATCTGTGTAATCACCTTACCAGTCCATAAAAAATAAATTGGTGATGAGCAGCTAGTTGCATACCTTTAATTTCCTTGGTGAAGCGAACCCTTTGAGAGTCTGTTAAAGTCTTGGGCTGCTCATCAATGTTGCGAATGTCCAAAACTTCACACATGAACTCGATTACAGGCTGGGCTTTGTAGAAGGCCGTGGCAGACACTAGAGGGAGACAGATAACAACAGTTGCTCCTTGGATGACCATTTACAACTTTTAGGAGCTTTTGTCACCTCTAATAGCCTTTATTTACAGCCAAATTAGAGTTAAAGGCATTTAATAAACATAAAAACAGCATCCTTGATCCAAGACAGAAGATCAACATCCCTAATGGTTCAGATAGTGTTTCATCACAGAGAAGATTTAGCTTTTAAGCATTTGTATCCTTGTGTTTTCGTCTAGTTTTGCAATTTCTGCAAAAAACACTGAGATCACTGATGAACAACACACTGGTGAATTTGTTTTCAGTGACTCACCATCAATGTTAAGCATCATCTTCCACATGGCGGGACGCACAGACTGGTGGAAGCCAAACCAGACTTCCCTTCCCCCTCCCAGTGGGTGGTAGTATCCTTCAGGTGGGGAGAAGAATGAACGACCCACTGGAGTGTACCTAATTTAAGGAGTGTGAGATGTGGAAATGATGAGTGTGCAAATGTAGAGCATGATCTAAGCATTAGCTCATTTCCAGTGAGGTTGCTACTTCAGAAAAAGTAACCTAACCAGAAAAAGCCAGGAAAGATTCTGAATAGACTTTTTTTTTTAAACCAGAGAAATTGGATCCATTATCACTGAACTGATATTTGTAGTTTAAGGACTTCCAGTTTCACCATTTTCAGATCATGTCCTAAAACCAGTTTTCACTATTCTATTGCTCAGCATTGTTCACTTTCACACAAGTCTCAGCTACCAAGCATCTTTTGTTGAGTCATGCCTGGAGGTATGATGGTTAGATACTGTACAGTATATGAGAAGGAAAGAACTCAGTCTGCACTGTTACACTGAGCAATTAGCATGCCAACAAAATAAACCAGTAAACATGACCAGTTTGGTTGGAGTAGCAGATACAGAATGTGCAAAAACACACTAAATTCTAACAAACAGACAGGAGTCAACGTGTTGGATTTTTATGCACTAGTGTAGCTAGAAGTAAAAAGTTTACTATAGCTTACCTCATAGAGGCCAAGTGGCGCATAGCCACATCCAGGGCTTGAACTGAGTCGAGAGGGACCTGGAGCCGCCCGCTGACTAGAGTCTCCTGCAGCAGGCGCCATGACACCTTGGCCAGCCAACGGATGGACACCTTGAAGATTCGATCCTTACCCTCACCTGGGATAGTTACCTCAAAATCCACCTGAAGAGATGGGAGAGAAGGAGCAGAAAGCATAAGTAAAATATAAGGGTGCAGGGGGAGAGAATTAAAAAAGAAAGAAAGATGATCTCTGAGTGTATAGTAAGCTGTAACCCCCCTTCAAACAAGGTTCCTAAAAGGTTTATGCGTTATAATAGTCCATGAGCTTTGTGTTTTATTTAAAGATGAAACACACAGGAATGTACGTCTGCTTCATTTACAATATCACCAGGTAAGACATGAGGAAGGTGGATAAATCTAAACAAGAAATGATTCAAGTAAAATAACTTAAAT
The DNA here is from genome assembly GCA_037177055.1 of Atherinosoma microstoma. Lineage (NCBI taxonomy): Eukaryota > Metazoa > Chordata > Actinopteri > Atheriniformes > Atherinidae > Atherinosoma > Atherinosoma microstoma. The sequence goes on from JBBBVU010000006.1 coordinate 7,687,155, forward strand.
TGCAGGTACACGCAATAATTTTTCATTACTGTTGAAACCAATGATCTCTGTAACATAATATTGCAATTCTAGAATAAAAAGAACTTTGTCGATCATATCCATCACATCTTATGAATACTGAAGCTTGTGCATTCTTTGAATACACCCCACACTTTTAAGAACTGTAACTCATCAGAATGAACTCTAAGTGAGGAATTCTAAGCAGCATCTGAGGACTTGAGGATTGTAACAGAGAGATGAAAGTATAAAATGTCAATTTAATCCAATACAGACAGAAAAGTTGCCTCAATAAACATATGCAGAAGTCTGCGAGTGAATCCCTGCTGAAATAATTTAATATACAATGATTTGCTTTCATTGCCAAGAGTGAGAAAAAACAAAGCACTAAAACAATCTTGGGAAATATAAAGCTTGACATTACAGTAAGTTGCAGAATAGATCAAACGCGAACCTCGCTCTTTCTAAAAACACAATTAAATTCTTTAATCTGACAAGTTATAGTCAGAGTGGGTTACGAAATGAAAACAATATATCCAATTTTTTCTTCTAAATCACTTCAAGAAGGTGCTTTTGACAAAATATTTCATGATTTCTTTGCAATTAGAAATAACAGAAACCAATTACAAAAGCGGTTTGTAATTTTTAAAGACAGGACAGAGACCTGTGTGCACCGCAGCAGATAGAAGTGACTGCATGTTTTGATTCAGATAATCCCTCTCCCCAAGAGGAATTCTATAAGACCAGACCGGACAGGGCTCAAGATAAACTGTATTGATCCCTGAGGAGAAATTGGTTGCCGATCAAAGCACGACGGGACACTGTAACACAGAAAGAACCGCACACGCTTACCTTCTCGCTCCCAATAGGAAGTGCTAGGACCGTGTAAATGTTCTTCTTCCCATCATACACTGGTTTCCTGTCACCAAAGAGCTGGGGCTTGAAGTGTTGAACCATGTACTCCACCACCTCTCTGTAGGAAAGAGAACAAACAATAGGATTAATATGCTACAGAAACAGAGAGAAATCCCACTTTAGTAATTAAACCCACCACCTCATCAGGATATCTCCTCTCTATTGTGTTGGGGAGGGACGGTTCTTAATATGATAGAGTATCGATCAAGCAGGATACAGCTGGTGTGTGCAACACCTCGTGGTCACGGGGGGAGAGGTAAGGACAAAAAGAGAGAGGGTGCAGGCTGCGGTGTGGGCCAACGTTCAATGCCTTGGCCTTCGTTTAAGTGTGGGGGATGCGGACCTGTTCAGAAAGGGAGAGGTCGAAGGGCTTGACCTTTGCATGCCATCTTGGACCCTTTGTGTCTCAAATCCAAAAGGGACTAAGATCGTCTCTGCATGTGAGAGGAGATGGCAACAGGAAGTGCATTTTTCAAGGTTTATTTTCTTCTACAAGATTTCTAAGGCATATTAGCAGTGTTTAATTACAAAAATGAAATGGGGGGGGGAACTTATTTGATTTGTTTCTTTTCCCATCCTCCTTAGTGAGAAAGACTCAAATATCAATGACTGCCCTTCAAGAGTTCTACAAGCAACATCGGTAGGGTGACTATAGGATTTTAAGATGGAACTTTAAAAACACAATAAGAGGACATGGTATTGTGTCATGACTGTTTTAGCTGGCGGAAGAAAATGCTGCCAAGTTCTTTCCTTCTTGTTTTGAGAGGATTGACGTTTCTTCAAGAAATAAAAAAAAAAAAAAATTTACATAACATTTTGTCAAGTTGTTAAAATCTGTAGAAGCCAATATACATTGTCAACAGTAACAACCTCACCATTAGGGATGGGTATCAAACACAGGTTAAACTGGTAGTGGTTCAAGAAGCATTGGTTCCAATAGGTCAATAAGTTTAAGAACAAGCAGTGCTGCTATCAGTATTGATCATGAAATGTCCATTAATAGTGGTGAAGCTGCCAGCATCATATTATACAGCTGGGTGTGTCTAATTTCTGCTCTCCACTCATACAAGATTTTTCATCAGACTGAACCACTGATTCATCCAACTGGACTTTACTGAGCAGTTTCAGCTGTCATGCTAACAGGTCTCTTCTATCAATGTTAAAACATGACCAAACTGGCTCCAAGTGATTTGATCCATTTTTCTCACCTGGTTGTTGGAGAGAACTGGCAGTTTCTCTTTTTACAGAAATACTGTACCATATAATATCTACATTATATTGTATGCTGGAAACATCAAAAAGGTGCATGGGTGTTCTTGCCAATGTTTAACCAAATTCTGCTTATCTTAGCATGATGTAGTTTCTTCACCATGTTCGCCATCATGTTTGCAGTAAGTTTGATTTGTTGCAACCCTCTTTCAGGTATCCTCCTTTTCCCGCATCATTCTCATTGGCTGTTGCTGCTCCTGACATCCCTTAACTCTGACAAAGTAGTAAGCGTCAGAAATTGTTGGTTAATGACTGGGACATATCTACAAGCCTTACAATTTGTATCTTTGAAGCACCGTTACCACAACTAATAACCACCAATAGAACTGCTGATTGGGGAAATATTAGGCTTAAAATCTTGTACTGTGTACCCGACTTTAAGGCAAGACTCCTGTTACAAAAATAGATGTGCAACTATTAACTTAGAAAACAATTGTTTTATTTTTTTAAAAATGATTCCTATGTCAATCTCTAAGACTTTATTGTAATTGTATGACAGTAAATACAACAATACTGAGAGACAACTGGTGCATTATAAAAACAAATTACAAGAATAAAAACAGAGGCAAGAGTATATCAACATAAACAAATGGATAAATACAATGATACATAGAGTATAAAATCTAAGAAATGTAGTCCAGGTATATTAGAAAAACGACCAGATTGGTAACATTGCTTCTCCGCTTCAGTTAAACACTCAACAATGCTGTGCTGCATCACGATCACTGTGTACGTGTGTCGGAAGGTGGAGGGAGGTTTGGCAATGCAGTATTTGTTTGGGCATGTGACAAACAGCCAGAAATAAAAAGCGGCTGTTTATATATCGGCACAGTTTTACTCATTGGACCGATGTCGATATGTTATATGTTATGCTAACATCTGCCGATACCAACGTTAACGTGATATAACGTGCATCCCTACATGTAATGCCTTGTTGAACTTTACACTGGAGAGAGGTCTGTTTGGCTGTGTACCACACATATTCCTGCAGGAGTGTATATTGATTAAATATTGATTAAAACTACAACAAGTGATGATTAGCTGAACATTGAGGTTTTCAAATTGTAGCAGCCCACATGAGGCATCAGTTTATAAGAACAGATGTATGCAAACCTGAGGTCAGTATATTGTTTCACAAATGTAGAATCTTTTCACATATTTACATATCATGACTTTGTTCTACTTTAAATAGTAGAAAGTGCTATTATTATAATATTGATAATGATATGTAGTATCAGTATCAATATCACCAACAATAAAATACAATTCCTCTACACTATGTTTGCTCATAAACTTCGGGCTTCAAACGTCAAGAGCAGAGGTGTCAAACTACGGCCATCAAGAAGGCCACAAAACTATCCTGCATAGTTTTGTTGTTTCCCTGCTCCAGCATACCTGATTCAAATCAAATGGATCCAACAGCTTCTTGTCAACTTCTTTACACTGACCCATTCATTTCAGTCAGGTGTGTTGGAGGACAGAAACAACAAAAACCTGCAGGATAGTGGCCCTCGAGGGCCGGAGTTTGACACCTGTGATCTAAAGGCTACCATTCAGAACGGTGTCTTTTTCTGGGGCTTTTTCCAGGTAGCTGAAACGATCAGCGATTATCCAACAACCTGAGGCCATTAACAGGACGCAGCGGGACAGTAAACAGAAGAACTCTTGGGCTACTGCCAAATAACATTATTATATTTCTGCTTCTTGCCAGCTCTGAAACATGACTCCACACATCAAGTAACTGTGGAACATGATGGCCCACCACTTTCCGCTGACAGCCGGCGCAGGACATGACAGCATTTAAGTAATGAAAGTAGAGAATGCTGAGCAGAAAGGAAAATGACATTCATGCCTCCATGAAAGGATTAATTCTATTGGATCAAACATGATGAAACATATAAATTGGGCGCTAGGTTGCCAATTGTTCTCAAAAGACAGACAAGAACTCCTTTTCAATTTTTTTTAAGGAGTTGGCTCTCTGGGGAGCCATGAGAAAAATCTGTGTGGCAGACAGACAGCACATTTTCCCGATGAGCTTTGACATTTAAATTTTATGTTCCGTTTCGTGCTGGGATTATAGTAACGAATGCTACAAATCATGGACACGGCAGATCCTTTTTGTATCTAATGTAGTACAGCTGAAACAACGAATCTCACACAAGTGTTCATTTAATTCCCTGAATGCTTCACTGTGAACTTTATGAATACAATATAAACAAAATAAATGTATTGATTAAAAACAAATATATTGATTTTGGGAGTTATAATAATAAAAAAATGGGGTCTTGCATATGGTGAGGTTCTTGTTTAATCTCAGTTCATTGCGGGCGTTTATCATGGTTTGCTGTAATTTACAGTTAGTTTCTCTTCATGCTTCTTGTTTCATGAGCGTTTGCTTTTTATTTACTTTCTGTGACCCTCTATGTGCAAGGAGCTGAACTGAGCAAATGATAAATATGAACATTAACTTTATCAAGGTGGATTGGCAAATGGTTATTAAAGCTACAATACAAACTCCACAGCAAGCACCCAATCTTAGGATTCCATCAATTCATCCACAATGAACACCTTCCTTAAACGAGTGGCTCCATCTAATTTAGGGGTAGGCAAGTTCAGTCCTTAAGTGCTACAGTCCTGCAGGTTTCAGATGTTTCTCTGCTCTATCACACCTGATTCAAATTAAATGGACCCAACAGCTTATAAAAAGTTCTACTCAGCGACTCATTCATCTGAATCAGGTGTGTTAAAACAGGGAAACCTCTAAAACTTGCAGGACTAGGCTCTCTAGGACTGAACTTGCCTACCCCTGATCTACAGTTTAAAAAAACGGTCTAATTAAACCTACATCAGGCTCCACAGTTCACTCTGCAGCATGAAATAATCTAAAATGAAAGGGTCAACTAC
>JBBBVU010000006.1:7692339-7705569 GCA_037177055.1 Atherinosoma microstoma
CGGTCTAATTAAACCTACATCAGGCTCCACAGTTCACTCTGCAGCATGAAATAATCTAAAATGAAAGGGTCAACTACAGAACTTTTGCAATCGTCTCAGTGATGTGCCCCTATCAATGGCTAACTCGCCATTTATCTTCCATCCTGAATGAACTGCGAGCTCTCTCCAGCCAGTAAAAGTCAGTCTTATCTTGACTCTCGTCTTATCTCTTGTTCCGTCTCTTTCTCGCTTCCTCCGATAACGTGTTGTTGCGTTTGTTTGCTGAAGCAGCCTAGGTGCGCATTTTAAAACGGCCGATGTGTTTATATCTGCTTGCTAGCATGTGACATGCTGCATTAAGCGAAACTCGGCTGCAACATCACGCAGCGTCCCGGATAAAAAAGTTGTACAGTGTAGTTTCTTAGCCTCTGGGAAGCGACCACTCCAGAAATGTACATAAACGAGTCCAGAACGGAGACTTTAGGTCGAAAAGTTACAGAGTGCGTCTTAATGACTTTTGTTTAATTATTTGTCAAGTTTGGTCACTTTGGCAAGAATATGCAACATCAAGGGTGTTGTTTTCCTGCTCCAACACACCTAATTCAAATCAAATGGATCCTACAGCTCCATGTCAACTTCTTCACAATGACTCATGACTTTCAGTCAGGTGTGTTAGAACATGGAAACAACAAAGACCTGCAGGATAGCGGCCTTTAGGGACCACAGTTTGACATTTGTCTCTCATTCACAGCAGGATAGTCCAGGGAAATTTCACACCTTCCTTTGGTTTGGTTTGGATTCAAACTGCACTTAACTGAAGGAGGCTGTCTGGATAACATCAACTGCAGTTTTGGTCAGTTCTGCAACAGATAATCCACAAAAATGCTGTTTTGCGGGTAAAAATTACATAGATTAAATATCATGGGTGCGGGCAGATATTTATTTAGTGCAGACGAGTCATGGGTTGACAGTAGGATTTTCTATCTTACTTTTGTGGACGTGACAAGTGTTTTACTCATCAGGCCCCAAGGTTACCATTACGGTGAAGCCCTACAAGAGTATTTCCAAACCATGCATTTATATCAAGGTATGTTCGCATCCCAGCGTCCAGCAGCCAGTGAAAGATTATTCAGCTGCTGGTTATGTGATTCAAGAACAGCGAAGACAGCTGAAACCAGGGATGGTGGATGATCTCGAGTTTATACAGCAATCTTCCAATCAAATGAATAAAGCATCGAAGTGTCAAAATAACAGAGGCTATAGGGAGGAAGGGTCGTGATTCAGTAAAATATGACAGTTAAAAAAAATGTTAAGCGCAAGTTCTGCTTAAAATAAAGCTTCAAATATATTTACTGTCCTGTTGCTTTTTCCTTTTTGTATTGTAAATGAAAACTATGAAAAAACAACACAATCACATTAAATGGGCATTATGAATGAATAAAGAAAATTCATAAAATGAACGGAGGGGTAAGGTGTATTTACAATTACTTAACACGAGTCGGGTCGCAGGTAGGGATGGGTACCTTTCACATTTAAACCGATACGGTACCGTTTCCTGGTACCTGGGAATAGGTACCGATACCTAACAGTGCCAATTTTCGGTACTTTTGTGTGTGTTTATATGGGAATAACATATTTATTTCTCATTTTCAACATATAGGCTTATTCCTAACCAATATATTAAAGCAACATCCAACTGTTTCTATTCTAACACTAAGATGATTCACTGTTTCACGGTTGTGTAAACGGTTAACTACAATGGATCATGTTTTTTCTTAATGATGCATAAATTAAAACGCAGTTCCTCATACTTAAAATAGTTTCAATAAGTTCAGATTGAAAGAATATTTTGGAGTGAGGGGAATCGGATTTAGCTATAGAAAATCCATTACAGTAGGACATCTGTCTGTCGACTTTTTGTGGTTATTTTGGTGTTTTGGCAGCTGAATCTCACAAGCACTCACTTTAGCGGGAGGAAATCCTGCAGCACGTGCTGCTTCTGCTCCAGTGGTTCAGCTCCACCGGTCCGAGACCATCGTAGTTACAAGACAATAGCTGATTAATGTGCTCTCCCGCCACCGAGTGGTCGGGGGTGTGAATTGCAATCTGTCAAAATAACGGATGGCCTTCAGAGTTTTCCTTCACCGTTTTAAAAAATGACGACATAGGTACCGAAACATGGTACGGTTTGATTTTACATGAATCGGTATTCAGTAGTACCGGCGGAATTAGGTAGGTACCAATAAAAGTACCAAATTCGGTACCCATCCCGCAGGTTATACATTGTCAGGTCCAGGCCCAGATTTCAATAGAAGATATCAACGTGTTGGGTTTGGTCTTCCTAATGAGTTCGGGTGGGTGCTGGTTTTAAAGTTAGACACATGCAGGACTCTGGACTTGGGGCTCCTAATTTTACTGCGGTGTGCAGAGCATGTGTTTTTCTTAACACATGTTTTGTTTTTCCTCCTATCCAAACAATACTCTGCATTACCTCCTTCTTTTCTTGATGCTTTACCGTTGTTGGCATAGGTCACTTTCTTTTTGGTCCACTTGATAGTCTGTTTGCCAGTGAACCGAGACCAGACAGCCGCAGTGCGAACTCGCCCATAATGTCAGACTAAATCCCATGCAGAGTTTTGTTTAAATTTAAGCTCCTTTCTGCATAAGTGCATTTATTTTTCATATAGCTATTTGCTCTTCCAGGTCAATGCCACAATAAGTATGATTTTCAAAGCAAAAAAGCCTTCTATTATGATAATTTAAAAAAAAATAATAATTACATGACATGATACAAAACTCTTGCCCAACACAGGTCACAAGTTAGCTGTCATTTGATTTTGAATTAATCATTATTTCTTTTCTTGCACAAGTACATAAGTAGTCTAGATATGGGACTGAAAAGCAATGCTTCTACCTCAATTTTTTTTTTAAATAATTTTCCCTACAAAAGGTAAATGGTGCTCAAACCAGTAAATATGCATAAACAGTTGAATAAAAGAAGAGTGACAGTTTTCATGCTGAAAGAGGTTGTTTTCACAGCCTCCTGAAAGACTCACAACGTGGTCATTACCGGTGGCTGTTGGTTTTTTTATTATCCAATTCCAAACAAAACCTCACAGCAGGTATTTCAGCTGCTTGTTTACTTGTTTAAATGCATGCACCACTGAATCACATTTGTATTTGTGTAATATATATATATATATATATATATATATATAATATAATTGATATAATTTGAAAAAATGTTGACAAATTTAAGTGGGGCAAGGCCAAAAAAAAAAAAAAAGCAGTGTAATAACAAGTTACCTGTTGACTCGTCGTGGGCACTTGTCAGGCTTAATGTCCACCTCATAGTGATAGACATCCATCTTTGGGATCTCCACTTCAAAATAGTTGGCCAGCAGCTTGATGGGCTTGCCCACGGTGCCCATACCTGGCCGGCGGGGGGCATGGAACACCTGCTGCAGGGGTGGGGGAAAGACCCCCAAGGGCACTGGAGAGGTTACAGGGAGGCGTCCACAAGGACAGGTAACAGAGAGGGAAGTTTAGCAAAGAGGACAAGATCACATTAGAAGGCATTCATTGAAAGTATGGCCAAAGCAGGATTGAAAGAGAAAAAGAATAATAAAGAAAGAAGGTGGCAAAGGAAGTGGTTAAAAACAGCAGAAGGAAGGGCAAACGTGGGCATAAGGCAGGAAGGAAATGTAGGCAGGGGCAAAAAAAACCGACATGATAAGTAGCCACAGGAGTCAGCAGCAGGGACAGGAAGAGGGATGATAGGAAAGAAAAGAAACAATGCCAAAGAACAAGTTATGCAGCAGATGTTTGGGGCCAGAGAAAAACAGAATTAAGTTATATAAGGTGTGAGATACAGAATGACGAAGGGAGGTATTGAGAAGGCATGAAGAGCAGGGGAACAACCAGATATGGGAGGAAGGACAAGGGAGAGAAAGAGGAGAATAAAGAGAAAAAAGAAACACAAGGAGAAAAGAAAAAAAAGAATTAGCAATACAAAAATCACCTTTTATTTACATTTATTAACAAAATTACCCACTACTCTGATAAAGTGATTAGTTGTTAAATGACACATTTATAATAATTGTGTTGGTTATTAATAAAAAAATGTATTATAAAAAAGAGTAACTACAACAATCTCACAAGTATTACAGACGAAGCTGAAAACATGCACTATGATGAATTTTCTCAGACTTTAAGCACAAAAATTTGAATTGATTAAGGTAAAAAAGATATTTAGCAACTACTTTGACAGATCAATTAAATCAATTCAGCCTTTTTTTCCTTTTCTTTTTTTTAACAAGGGATGAATTGTATCTTCAGGAGCCTTTTCCAGGAACTGTGGTTATTTGAGGGTAATTCTTTACTCCATGTCACAGCAGGAACCAGATGCATATGTAATTTTGCAGCAGTTATGTTATAATTGACAAATAACCCAAAGAAATTAAAAGATTTTGACTTAATACAGTTGAAGCAACCTTCCTTGTTTGACTGCTCTGTGTAGGCAGCTGACCAGCACAGCAACATCAGCAGACTTCATTTGCATTGTCTACCCTGTACCTTCAGCTTCAGTAGATACTCTCTGGTCTAAATTTGTCTTTCATCTCCTTGAAAAAAAAGCCTGGGGGCATTTAAGCTTTTGGCTGAAATGGACCAAATATACATATTGATATACTGAATCAGTACAAAATACACATAACCACCTACATATTACACTAGGTATAACTTAAAAACAAATTTTTGGAGAAGTGAGCAGTAGGAGTATGGACATGGGTTCTGCACTCAAAATGAGCCTAATTCCTGCATGCAATAGACTGTTAGTTGACTTTTGACTTCTAACTTGTATCATGTAAGCCTGCAGACATGAGTCAAGTAAATTGTATTGTCAACCGTATACAGCTAAATGAAACATCCCTCCAAGATCAAGGTGCAGCACCAAAAAAAAAAAGCAAGACTACATAAGACTGTACAGGGTAAACAAAAAGAGAGTGCAAGACTTGAAAACATATAAGGGCACAGAACAAATCATGATATCTAACAAACTGTACACATCACATGACCTAAGTCCCATTGGTGAGTAACTGTGCCCGTGCTCGCTCCGTTTCTTAAAAAGGAAAAGCTTGATAAAGTCAGAAGGTCTGATACAGAAATAGGGTAGGGGTCCGAGACTGGCTGGTAGATGTGAGGCTAGCTGTGACTCCTGCCTGAGAGGGGCCCACTACTTTAACCTTTGGGTCCCCAGAGAGCAGCCCTCCTTCATCCCAACAAAGACCCCAGCTGCCCTGCTCCTCCATCTCACGCTCAGAAATACATGGGTGTACAGCAGAGGGAGCGCCCTTGCAACGATGAACACACTGATACACAGAAACAGAGAGGGCCCCCCTCTACATTCCCAGCCTCACCATGGAGACACCACGGCAACACAGTATTGTCATGGATATCAGGGGGACTTATGTGTGTGTGTGCATGTATTGGGCTGTTGGTTGGAGGAGACGGGAGGAGGCGGGGTGCCACCGTAGTCATGCTGAAGAGACCATGGCCTCTTTGGTCCTGCTCCGAGCATGTTCCCACATAGGGCGGAGCTGCCCGAGCATCCTAAATTGGATAGGTCCTGCTTTAAATAGCTGCAATTCAAATCTTTCACTTATACGCATCATGCAAGTGCATGTTCCCTCACCCTTCAGACAGGAAGCAAAATAGCCACAAAGAACAGAAAGATGCTCGACCGAAAGTGAATTTTGTGTCTGTATGTGTAGAATCACACATTTGACAAACACAGTAAACACAGACTCCAGACATGCGGTGACCACACATACACTGTGGGCAAGAAAGCATGTATGTGTGTGAAGGTGTGAGCGTGTTGTGATTGTGATTGTTGCACACTCACTGATGCACACTTTGCCCTTGTGCCAGTGAAGGCAGATGGTGAGAAGCGGAGCCAGCGCTCACACGTATCCCAAAACAATAGCAGTCTCTTCTTGGCGGCAAGAGTTGTAGGAAAGCGTCACAACATGAAGACATTCACTACACGCTGTCTTTACAATGACGCAACAAGCAATGAGACCAGGGCACATGGAAATTAGTTTTTAAGTTATACCTATTGTAATATGTAGGTGGTTATGTGTATTTTGTTTTGGTTCATTTCTGGCCAGTTGACAGAGTTACCTGTTACAGTCCTTTGGTCATATTTTGATCTAAGTTTAAGCATATTTTGACACACTCAAAGATAAACTTTTTTTTCCCCCATTATGATCCCATTGCTTTGCCCCCCACCCCCAAAAAAACATACTGAAATCAAGGGGGCAAGGACTTTACAAAAATCATTTCCATAAAAATTTCAAATCTAGAATGGCACTGGGGGACTACTAGAAAACTCCTCCTCTCATTACAACAAGCAAAACACATTAACAAGATATTCACTTTCTTTGGCCAAAATATCTGTGTGGTGATCATGAGGTAAATATGTCAGATCAATCAGGGAAAACAGCACCCCAAATCGTCACACTTTAAACACAATAGCACACTTTGAAATGAGGGGCCCCAAAGGCCCTTCCCCCATCCCAAAAAAATAAAAACAAGCCTATACAATTGAATTAAAGGTTCTGGATCAAGCATGACAATGTGTTCTTTAATCTCTTGCCTAACTGTGCTAATAAAGCCAGCAGAAAGACACAGGACTGAGAGGCCACAGCACCAGCTATTTCTTCTTTAAAAGGAAGAAATAAGTTTTAACATACTGTCTTGTAAACGCTCAAGACATTCAAGGTTAGATTATCAATGTCGAGATTCAATATTTTCCACAATAGGTGGACTTTAAAACTGGGCCAACTGTGAAGTGCTTCCTAGTTTGTGCTTTCATTGCCTTGCCTCTATACCTCGGTGTGTACCAAGAAAACTGCCAAATAAAGATAATCTTGGCACTGATAAGAACTGGCTGTAAATCTGAAAATAAAACATGCAGAGGAATCAAAGCAACACAAAATGCAATGCACTCCAAATGCCTCTGCCTCTCCCAGTGGAAAACAGGTTCTGTCAACTCCTGCAGCAAATGTACAGAAAACACAATTTGAGTTTTATTTTTGTTTTGTTTGTTAGAAAATAAATTATTCATCTTTCCCTGCAGATGGAAGGCCCTGAGGTTGTCCTTAATGTGCCATGTAAGGTACTGGTGTTAAATACTGTTTAGGCAAGCTTAACAGTGTAAGCAACCATCAGTGAAAAGGGAGGCTGGTGTGCTGGTGGGGCATGCGGGGAGCAACCAGCTGCTGCTGCTGCTGCTGCTTGAAGGCGGGCTTCACCTCGTTCTTCCTCACACAGATTCCCACGACCTCCCTGCCCCCGCGCATGGCTGGAGATATTGTCAGCCCTCTAAAAGACGTGTCTGTGGCAATAAATCTGGATGAATAACGTTTTCAACAAAGTATTGTGCATGCAGCGTGCAAGAGACCTTTCTCCATCTCACACTTTAAACGTTGCGATGCTAGAGAAGATTGACACCAAGCCTCCTTCTACATCCTCCTCTGACGCTGGGCCAGTGTATGATGCCCAGCTTTTTCCAACTTCAATCTGCATTTGCAGCTATAGGTATGAGGAAAATCATACTATTTTAAACAACTTAAGTAAAAAAAAAATAAACCTACCAGCGCCAGACGGTCCCGGCTCCATCCCATTCACTTAGCCGCGCTGATACAAGCTAGCTAGTCCCGGGGTGCTGTGGCCAAACCGCCGGCCCCTTCAGGCTGGAAGCGTCTCAGACTTCCAGCCCCCTCCTCTCGGCGTGTAGTCTTCTCCCTCCGAGGTGTACCCCCCGCCCCCTGCCCCTACCAGAGCCCCCCAGACCCGCAGAGGAGGTGAGGCTAACGGTGATAGCTGGCAGTTGCTGGTTTTGCCCGTTGACCCTGGAGCTGCAAACGGTAGAGTCGGAGGGAGAGAAGGTTTGGTTTCAACAACTCTTCCTCCGCAGCGCAGCGTGATCCCCCCTCGGTGCTGTGATTTAGCCCGATTGGCCACGGCGCTGTGATTTCTCGTCGGTGTGTTGTGCTCCTGCTCACCGTTCAAGCAGGATTCTCCAGCGGAACAAAAAAGGCCAGCCCCTCAAGCCCCTCCCCCTTGGAAAAAAGGAGAAAAAAATTCTTCTTTGCTATTAAAAAAAAAAAAAAAAACCAAAGGAAATGTTGAGGAACTCGCTGTTACGCCCCAGAGGTTGAAGGTGGAATTACACTGCAGATATGCAAGCGCTTGCTAAGTCAGTGAATTAAAAATGGAGAATGTGTCATTAATAGTTATGATTTTAAAAAATAATTGATAAAATTAGATGCAACTAATATGACATCTATAAACTTTTTTATTTTTACATTATGCTGTTTGAGCCTTTCTTTTACAGTCACTGGTCGGAACAAAAAATTTATGCTGTGAATTTGAACACAGGTTTTTTCAAAAGTTTGGTGAACTTTGGGGGTGGGGGGGTGACAACAACAGATTCAACATATCACAACTAATTAGGTGAGCACACAAACAAGTGGACAACACCACTGAGTAAAAAAAAGTGCACCCAGATGTTGTTTAAGTAAAGATGGAGAGAAATCACCACTTCAGATACAAATGTTGGAAAAATGCTTCTATATTCTCAAAATAAAACCACCAAGATAAATAAGATACAGAAAGGCACCACATTTTTTTTAGTCCTGGACTCATTTAAGATGTTTGTGCCTCTTTAAACAAAAAAAGCCTTTGGGAAATAATAAATGCTGCATTCTCCAGATTAAAGAGAAGAGCAAAATTCAGATTAGATGTAAAGTTCATCAACCAGTGTCAATTATGTCACTTACACTCGGTAAATTGCAGATACCAATATGGAAAGTCTTCAGAGCAACCTCTGCTATCATTAAAACATCTTGTTAAGTGAAGGCTTTGCTTATTTCTGCAAGATATTTTTCCTAATCAACACAAACTAACCATGTTTGTATTCAAACCATCACTTTGTATTTATAGATCAGCCATGTTAGTTAGATACAAAACTCCATAATAGACACAAATAATTGTTATGGAAAATAAGTGAAATCCATAATAGTTCAAATATATATTATCATAAAAAAAACAAACCTTGAGCATTTTCATCATATTATGAAAACTATCAAAATGAGGTGGTGATGAATCCAAGTCATAGTGTAGTTTATCTTAATACAAAAGCAATTATTTGACCAAAGTACATGAGTATATAAACACTGGGATGTATTTTTATATTCCTACCTAAACAGATATATAAAATAAAAGACATTGTGATAAAAAAAAGTCAATGAAAATAAAAATCAAGGCTTTGAATAATTACATTTTATGATGTAAGAATATTTAGTCAGACATGACTTTATGATGTTGCTTTTTCTCCTCACTACAGTTCAGACATTTGGACAGTAAGGACACAAAGTGATGAAGCTCCTGGCGTTGTTTTATCCTGTTCTTCCTGCAAGTGCATCATAAGATGTGCAACAGTACAAGGTCGTCAATTTTTACTGAGGACAAAATCAAGAAACAAAAATCAATAGGATGCTCTCTACTGTTGCTCTGTAGAAGTTTGCGAGTAGATGAGAGGTATGAGAGAGTATGAGGAGGGGAGCGTGTTCTGTCTCTCAGGACCTCCTATAATCCACAATGACCACCTTGGTCTTGCTGGTGTTCAGGATAAGGTTGATGGCTGAACACCACTGTAGAGGAACTCATCATTGTTCAATTTGAGACCCGCCACGGTGGTGTCATCCGCAAACATGTTTGTGGAGTGGACAGCAGAACAGTCATAAGTGAAAAGAGTGAAGAGTGCTGGGCTGAGCACACAACCTTGTTGGAAAATGCATGGATGTTACTGGACATTATGTTGTCTTGGAGGGTGCTAATGTTGCTCTAAAATCCCAGTGAACCTTTCTGCATTAATGCAGAAGAGATCTGACACATTTTGTCTCCATAGTGTTGACTTTGAGCAGCTGCTTAGAGTCTGTGCACAATATGATGAGCAGTATGTCATATTATTTAATTGTCCAAAGGAAGGAAAACAAGTAACTGTAGATTTGACAGCCTGTGAACTTGGGCAACGCTTGTATTTCCCTCCACTTCCATCATGGTAGGACCATGGTGGTTTACAATGAGCAGGAGGCTGGTCCAGCCAGTGATGGAGAGGTTTCTGTTTACATGCCATTGTTTTCCAGTTCTGAAATATCCTGAAAAGCTAGATCTAGACTGTCCTGCAGGCTTCTCAGAGCGAATTGTGAAGTGTCAATGAGGAGAGGCTAAAATTCTCTTCATTGTACTTAATTTTATATGTGCATAATGTTACTTTTGTCCTTTTTTTAGAGCGCAATCCTTGATTGAAGGACTTTTACAATATTCTAAACTAAAACTGAAAAAGCTACAGGTGACGTTTAATTACACATTTAGAATTTGACCAAGGGTTCCAAGATGGACAAAGTCAAACCTCGTTTGAAGCAAATAATGTTCATTGTTTCATCGTGTCAACGTTTCATCCTTCACTAAAGAATTTTGTGTACCAATTCATGATTTGATTAATTCAATTCATGTTATTATAATTACCTTAACTGAGCCAACATAAAGTGGCACAAGGTTTTCCTCTTGCTCTCTAACAGTGTCTGTGATGGATCACTGAAAGATTTATGAAAGATTCGTTTTTTTGTGTGAAAAAAAAAGAATTATATGTGGTTTTACATTTAACTACATTGAAGTTTGAGGTAAACAACTTTGTTACATGAAATTGGTTTAGATTTATTTATTTTATTTTTTTTAATTTTTTTTAAAATGTAATTTATGTATAATACATTTACTTTGTTATGCTGTTTGGTAAACTACTGCTGTGACTATCTGCATGTTTTTTGTTTGTTTTCCCAGAAAGACCAATAGCAACAAACAATAGGTGTAGAAAAAACATCACGCATATTCAATGTGCAGCATGCACAGGAGCTTCAGATTTTAAAGTCAAAGGACAACAATTACAATACAGATTTTTTTTGTTTTGTTTCTTTGAAAAAAAGGTTAAATAAGATAAAGTTCCTTTAAAACATGAATCACCAACTCTAGACCTCGGAGCGAGTGTTCTGTAGGTTTTCAATGTTTCCCTGCTGTAACTGCATCGGACTAAAATAATGGGTTGTTGAGGCATGTCCTGAACTTGACAACAAGCTCTTGGAGAACCATTTAATTTTTTGCAGCAGGGATACCTGCAGGACACTGGCCCAAGAGGTGATCCCTGGTTTAAAACATTCAGAGTTCTTGTTGCTTTTTGGGTCTTCAAATTTTCAATCGAGGAAATATAAGATATCAGTTCCACAACAAAAAGCCTAAAATTGGGTTTAGATCCAGACCATTGAGATTTGTGAATATGAAATTTGCCAAGGATGATTAAAAGCTGAATAATATAATATACACATAATTTGATAATCTCCCAATTCAAAATATAACATAACATCAAGACCATTAATCTGGATATTGATACCCAATTTAGCATAGAGATAACTTTCCATGTCTAACCACAATTGCTATAAACACAGCGAAAAAACAAATGGAAAATTGGTTCTTTGTTGGACTGGCAGAAAACATATCAATATTTATCTTGAATCATTTCAGTATTTGCCTGACAGGATAAATTCTAAGTAAAATCTGAAGAGAAACCTCTTTCACTTTGTTATTAATACAGTAAGTAATTATGATTAACTTTGTCAGCCTTTTCCCACTGTAAATCCCCCAAGGTAGAGAACCAAAAGAATTTTGCATCAAGGGAAACCAAACAGGACACTTCATTCCTGATATGTTTGATGGTACATTGTTTGATTATATCAATATAATCAATGAAAATTTTGCTCATTTCAGTGTTATTCTCTCTAAATGAATAATTTTTTCAAATTTGAAGAGAACCTGCAGGGACAGCATCAAAAATAATGGCATGCTCTTTAGGTCAGGGATCCTCAGTCCTGGTCCTTGAGGGCTGGTGTCCTGCAGGTTTAAAAAGTTCCCCCTGCCGCACCAAACCTGACTCAAAGCAATGGGTAATTTGAGGCTGAATCAGGGCAGTGACACTTTTCAGCAGGGAAACTTCACAAAAACCTGCAGGACACCTACCCTCGAGGTCCAGGATTGAGGATCCCTTCTCCTTAAATATCTGGAATTTTGAAAAAAAATATATGAATATGTCATTAATAAACTATTTTTGATTAACAATTGACCAACTAACAACATTCCTTTTTTCAAACCATGGGCGATAAAATTGTGATTTAGCCTCTATTCTTTATAAAGAATGTCTTACGGATATGGGGACTTAAATTATGTTTATAAATCAATAACCAAGACAAAATAGCTTTTTTGTGGAAAATTAAAGACATTTTACCAACCCAAAAATTACATCAATGTAATCTAAAAATTAATGAAAAAGAAAATGAAATTATAAAAATTAATGCCGCCGAGTTTTTACTATCCGCATGTTTTAAACATCTACCAACGTCTGACGGGAAGTCGTCAGCGTGCGTATACGTCACTTCACTCCAATGCGGAAGTGATCGTCATCGTAAAGGCTGTGAGTTGGAAGCTCTGTGAAATGTGAGAAAGCGATCGTAGCAAAGAGAGATTAACAACTTGTACTTCAGTGGTTTGAATGAAAAAAGACGTTTCCACTAAGAGTGATTGTTTCCTGGACGACCGGAGGCTCGGTTTGTGCTTTTTCATTCTTATAGCAGTTTAGTTCGTTCATATCTCGTGAGCCCGGTGGGCTGTTAACGGTTGAATCAATCACTGCCTGCATATGAAATGCAATATTTAACGTAAATACGACATTTACACAAAGTCTAAACTGTACCAACACTAATAGATTTGGACATATTGGGTGGTTTGCACGTTGTTAAGCCATAGGCCTTTAAAAACATTTTTTAATCACATGATTTCAGATTGGTTGAAGCCAGAACATGTCGTGGATAAAAGAGGGAGAACTAAATCTGCTTGAAAAGATAGCTGCCAATGTGCTGAAGGTAAGTCTACATTTGTGTATTTTAATGCAACTCTCTAATGATCCACAGCTGGTATCTTTTATATATTGTTTTTATCGAGTTAGTTTTTAGACTAAAGGAAATTTCCGCATTAAATACACCTCAACATAGCTTTGGGGATATTGCTATAGTTCCCTCAGAGGGCTACAATATGTTTTTTGTTTTTTTTTTTGGGGGGGGGGGGGGGGTTGTAGTGTTTTTT
>JBBBVU010000006.1:7722913-7743062 GCA_037177055.1 Atherinosoma microstoma
GGTGGTTTAATTTAAAAGCATCACCACGTTTTTCTGCTCAATTCAAAGCCAAATATTAAAAAAATAAACAAACAAACAAACAAACAAACTGTTTTATCAGTGCAAATAATCCCATAAACACACACACGACTCAAGATGTTGTTACTATACTGTCAAACTTTTACATCAGTTCATAGCTTCATACAAGGAATTATGTGTCCAACATTCAAGTTGAAGATGCTTAAAACTTACTGTTCAGATGTACCTCTTGTTGGCTTGGACTGTACAGACTGGAAAAACTTCAGTGAGATTTAAGATGATTTCTCCTGAAAAAAGCCGACTGTTATTTGACAAGTCTGTATATGTTTGAGGAGACGGAATAAGACTTAAACATCCTTAAAAACATATTTTATGATGTGTGATAAGTGGTGCTGATTCTCAGCTATAATTCTGATGAGTCTCTTGTGTCAATATAAATCTCTAAAAGTAAACAAACCATGTTTGGGGGGGGGGGGGGGTTATGTAAGAACTTTCTCTAATGGGAAAAGCGTTTTTCTTATTTTTCTTTATATATATATTTATATATATACAATGGAAATTTGAACAGAGCACGTGCTGAGGAAGATTATGAAATCGCAACAGCTGCTGAATGACTCAAGCAGGGATGCTTTCAAGCATTAATAGTGACATCTGCTTCAGCTGGATTTTACACAGTTTGCAGAATTTACAGGTTAACAAACACTTTTATACTATTTTAAATCTATCGTTTCATCACAACCGAGTCAACAGTTTACCTTTGGTCACCCTTTCCCCCCCACTAAGACGCAACCTATACGTTGGTACCAATTGTCCAAATCAGTCTTTATTTACTTGTTTTCTGTTCAAACCATACCTGCCTCCGGGTATCCTACCATGTCACACACCTACATGACAAAGGCAAGCTCCTACTCCACATAGAGCCTGTATTAAATCGGACGAGCCCATTCTTTCCTAACGTGGGGGTCTGTGCACGTATGTATTTCTCATGAGCAGTGGCATGTGTGGTGAGGCAGCAGCGCTCGAGGTGCCCCACCCCCCCCGCGCCACATAGACCATGTGCAGGCTTCCTATATAGACTTTTTCAAAGTGAACACAGTGTACCGCTTCACCCAAACGCAGGCAGGCCGCCCCCAAAGAAGAGCCCTGCACCCCTGTTACCTGCAGGTAAGCGCTCAGATTTGCACTTTAAGGCTAAAGAAAGTCAGGAATGAGGCAGTTTGTTGCGCAAAGTAAAAAAAAGTGTGTTGTCTCTGCAGTGAAAGTTGCTTTAGTTTGTCATCTCTATTCTTTCTTTATTTTGCAACTTAAATCTATGCGCTCGGACTTTTGAACATGTGTCCACAAACAAAGGTTGCTCTTTAAAATAAAACTAGTAATTAAACTTCTTGTATGTTTTTAAAACGGTGATTAGTGAGCATTTCTGTTTAAAGGGGAAGTATTTTTTGGGGAGATTGCAAAAGTATGAATGAGAAAAAGTGATGTGCATGGCTGCTTGTACAATATAATGCTCATCACTGGGAAATAAATCAGATGTAAGCTAATTTAAAGGGAAAGGCGTCGCAAAAAAAGGAACAGTTGTGAGTCGCCTGTGAATGATTGCCACAATAAGATTAATTGCCACACCTAAGATAAACATTTGACACATTATTATTATTATTTTAGATGATTTGAAACAATTGACATTTTTTAGATATACGTTTGTTTGTTTTTTTAAAATTTCTTGAACAAGTTGTCCTTGAAGGAAAAAACCATGAATGCTCTCCTCACTGTCCGGCTTCTTCTGTCTTTTTTATGTTTTAGTTGAGACAATTGAACAATAAACTAATAAAATGTCAGTATGTAGATATTTTTGCAATGTTCATCATTAATGAAGGGGGGAACTGAGTGTTGAACTCCAGTTAAAAGTGGGAGACAAAATTCTTGAGGTGCTTTTCACCCCTAAAATTCCTGCAAATAATGGAGCTTGCATCTAAAAATGTTATGTGCATTTTATAAATCTGTGTTTTCCCCCATTTGCTGCTTGTGAGACGTCACTTGGAGGCTCTGTGTGTACATGGCATGACTTCTGTACATTTTGTACCCTTCCAGTAAAAGGGTGAACAAGCTCTCTTCTTAAAGGGCAGTTTCTTGGAAGATCTGCTAGATTCAGCCCAATGCACATGAATGTAACTTTTTATTTTAATTTTATCTTTTTTTCAAATTAGAATACCAGCAGGAAATGTATTTTCCTTTTTTTTTTTAAATGCACTTATTGATTTAATCACAGATTGGATTTAGAGTTCAGACCTTCTGGTCACCTTTTCCTTCTTTAATTGGATTCACACTCATGGGTCGGCTTAGTGGGTGACTTTACAGCAGGTTGCCAAACAGTTTAACTTGATGCTACTTAACTTGAGATGTGGCATAATTGATTTAAAAAAAAAAAAATCTTTTAAACTCAACTTTCTCCCAAGTTATGCGAGTAAGCCATGTTGTCTTCAAAGTTTGGGGCTCAAAATGGAGGCTGTGACTTGTGTTACACTGTCATCAACACCTTGCTGCTACTGGGGAAATCTATCTATATGAGCTGTGCTGTGATTTGTTTTGTTTTTTTAAATGGGTTTTAGTTTCTCCATTTAACTCTTGGTTGGTTTGTTGACCAGTTGTAAACAAGATCACTAGCTGTGAGATGATGCATCAGATGAATTTGGGATGTAATTTTTCTTGGGAAACTGAGTTGTCTCATGGATTCAGCCTGGTGTTTTGCTGTTTTCAGATCTTGACAAGCGTGGAAGATATTTGGGGTTTAGTGGGTGTGACTTGTTGGTTACACAAGGCTTTTATAGTAATGGACTGGGGGATTTGAGTCACTAGTTTTCAATGAGCATTAACTTGTAAGATGGGTTTTATTTTTATTTTGTTCTATCTCATACCAAGAGCTTATGCATAGGTGCAGCACATCAACTCTTAACACAGCACATACCATAGTCATGAATATGCAAGATGCCCAGTCTGCACTCTGGAACAACTCCCATGACTAGACGGCCAGATTAACGATGATGATGTAATCTCGTGTGGCTGGAGATTTTCGACTTGGTCCATAGTTGCGCTGCAGTCGCAGATGTCTCCATCTTTAACACGGCTATTATCCACGCTCGCTGCAGGGGGACGAGGCTCAACAGGGGAGCAGAAAGTGACATGTGGAGGAGGAGCCAAGATGGGATGAAGGGAGTGTTAATGGAATTTCATTGGCTGTTTGGTGTAGAGTACATGATGTACCCAGAAAATATTAATGGACTCAATGCGTGTGTGAAAGTCTACTTGTGCTTATTGGTATTGTTGAGGATATGAACAATCTTTTTTATAAATGATAGATCAATTAGACCACTTTTGTCTTCTTTTTTCAGAGCCTTTACCAATGGCAAGAGATTTTCTCCCTTGGGTTATTTTAAACAATTTAGTCTCACTTTATGTGTATTTTAGAATGACTTTCTGACTTTATTGACATGGAAACAATAGTCTGAAATGGCTAAACAGAGACTGAGATCTCTGAAGCTCCTTCCCACATGCTCAGTTTTCCATTTAATTTGGTGTGCACTGAACATGTCAGTATCATGTGTATATCCCACTGGTGATGATTTTTTCTTTCCTTTTTTTCAAAATGCATATAGAAGTCTGAATTTAGCTGCTTTTAGTTGTCATCACTGGGATACAAATCATATGTTGGTGAATTTAAAGGGCAAGGCATCTATAGAACCAACAGCTGTGAGTTGCCTGTGAATAGCTGCTTCAACAGGATTAACTGACTCCCTGAAATAAACAGTTTATACTTTTTTTTTTTTTTTTGGACATGAGAGCAGGTGATTTGGAACAAAACTTGACTTAATGTTTGAATAATTTTTTATTTTTTTGTTTATTTATTTTTTCTTCTTTAAAGCAAGTTATCCATGATGGATAAAGATGGGTGTGCTTTGTTCCAGGGAAGGTAGTCCTCCCTATTTGGCTCCTTTTGGTCTTTTTGTTGACCCAATAGGGCAATAAATTAATAAAATATCTAGTTAATAGGTTTTCCTAACTTTGATAACTTAAATATATACAATAGCTACATAGTGTTTTATATTGAGCTAATAGTGTTTTTTTTAAATCTTTTTTTTAACCTCAAATTCCTGCAAATAATGAAAATTCCTGCATTTCAAGATTCTATAATGTGCATTTAAGTTAGTGTTTTCTCAATTGCTGCTTGCTAATCTCATTTGCAGACATCTTTGTTTTATGTCTGCTGTACATTTTGTACCCTTCCACTTTAGAAACCGCTTCTCTTCTTTTTTGACAATTTCTTGGAAGACTTGGTAGTTTTGGGCTCCAAACTGCATATAAATGTGGAATGCATGGTTATTGAATCCATCCATCCACTTCCTGCAACTGATCTGAGGTTGAGTCGCTGGGGCAGCAGCCTAAACAGGGAAGCCCAGACTTCCTTTTCAGGGCCGCTTCTTCCAACGTGTCTGGGGGATCCTGAGGCTCCCATGGCAGCTGAGAGACACAGTCCCTCCACCATGTTCAGGAGACATCCTGACCAGATGCCTGTGCCACCTCATTCAGCTCATCTCTATGTGGAGGAGCGGTGGCTCTACTCTAAGCCAAACCTGGATTACCGAGCTTTTCTCTAAGGAAGACTCCAGACACCGTGCAGAGGAAACTAGTTTCGACTGCTTGTATCTGAGGTCTTGCTCGTGACCATAGGTGAGAGTAGGAACACAGAGCGACTGGTAAATCAAAAGCTTCGTTTTTTGGTTCAGCTCCAATCAACAGCAGGAATATTAGTTTTATTTTTTAAAAAAGAACAAAACAACATAGATTTGATTTTAAGTTCAAAAAGTTATTTTTGGTGTTTTTTTTTTTATTTTTTATTTCCACTGGGAAATTTTTTGAAGTTTCTGAATTTTTTTTAACTTAACTAAAAATCCTTGACTTGAGCTGTGGAACAGGTGTCTTCAGATGTGATGAATATCATTTCTTTCTACTTGTTGACACGCTGTTCCTCACATACCAATAAACCCTAACCAGGCTCCTTGTTCAATAAATTGAAGCGTGTAGAAAAGTGATGTTTTTCGCTTCTTCCATGCACCATCGGTACATTTTACACAACCCCTATGCATTTGGCACACTGATGTGAATGAGTTACCGGACTCTGGCACTGTGTGGCCTGCTTTAAATGAACCCTAGTCCGCTTCTATGTATGGTTTATTTAGAGTAATGTGCTCATTGGCACTCTGGTGTGCACCAAAGAAGAGACCTCTAGTCCTCTTGAAAACCAGGGGTCTCGGTTCACTTGCAAGTGAAAGCAAATAGGCCTTCCGGTGAACCAAAGAGAGGAAGTGATATAGGATGCATCGTAGTGCAACATGTCGGCTAGCTCGTTGCTTCTCCTGCTGTTCATACTGAACACATTCTGGTGAAGATTATATAAGGTTACAACACCAAAGTAAAAACGGACTCCAGAAACTTGATGCTACATTATTTACTTGCTGTGAACGAGCCGGGCAAATCAATGAGTCATATCTTCTTCTTGTTCATCGGCGGTCATTTCGGGGGATTTTCGCCCCCTGGCGAGCAGTTGTTTAACGGCATGACATTGATCGGGTGGTTTGGTCCGCTTGAGTAAAGTGCAGTGTGAGATCAGACCAAACAAGGGTGTGAAATTTTCCAGAATTCCCAGCCCACTTGAACCAAATCCCCTGGACTAACCTGGTGTGAATGCCCCCTTTTTTTTTTTTTTTTAAAGAAGTAATATTTAATGATGTGCTTCATGCACTGGTCAATATACAGCACAACTTGCACATAAACCTTTCCAGGCATGTCTGCTTGAAGTGGTGAAGAACAGAAAATTGACCAATGAATGAAAACCATCGCTTTAAAGACGCATTATGTAATTTTCTGACCTTACATCTCTGCGTTCTGGATGAAAGATAGATGCTGAATTAACCGTCAGTAGGGGGCCACTTGTCACTGAGAGTCTGCAAAAGTTCTGTAGTTTCTTTTAACCTACTGAATAAATCCATAGTTGTTATGAATTTCATGTGCAAAGGGACTTTGATTGAAGTGTGGTTACAGATTATGCACAAACAGGGAAACGCCTTCATATTTTTCATGTAAGGCTGCAGGTGAACATGAATATTTCACTGGTGATTCACCTGGACATGGACCACTCCCTAACACTGACAGCCTTGCTTTTGAATGAACATTCTTGGACTCATTTAAAGCGCAACGTGTTTGGAACAACAAAACAAATTGCACCACGAGCATTGAAGATCTCACAAGCAAGTGGAAGCTCAGCTGAAAAGTTTCAGCAGCTCCGTTTGAGTCACTGTTTCCTGTATAAATTTCTGCTGAAGTTACACATTTGGACGCAGTGATCAGGCATGTGATGTGGGATATGTTTACTTCAACCTGATCTCACAGAAAATGTAAAGTGAGCGCGATCTGACACTATGTTGACACCATGTTCGGCCACATGGTGTCAAAATTACATGCCAGAACAACTCTGATGATGTCAGTGGACATCAATAAGAACCTGTGGCATGGTGGACACAGATTCCCTGGTTCACTTTGGGTAGCACATGGCACATAAGTCCACATTTGGGGGCAGGAGTAGAAGATAATGGAGCAGTTCTTTTGCAGTGGCATGGGAGAACAGAAATGGCAGCAACATGCACTCTGGACTTCTTGCAGAGATTTTTCCACCCAGCCTTCTTGTAAAATGTCCGGAAGATCAGGCAGCGATGCAAGTTCTTCATGCCCATGTACCGCTGTCGCATTTGTCGACAAGTTCAGATACATGATGATGATGATGATGATGATGATGATATTAACAAACTCTCATTGAAGAGCTTCACCCACCCCTTTTGTTTAAGCCTTGTAAAGCAGTGATTTCCATGGTGCGCTTCATGGTCTTCCTCCTTTGCGCTCTAGACAGACGCCACTCTGCTCACCCTCCCTCGCATTTCACACAGACACCACTTCTCCAACAGAAAATCTCACACTTGTGGAGCACATGTGCAACCAGCAACTGCGGGAAAAAGTCCAGAATTATCTGCACATTTGCTCGAATATCTCTGCAATTTGTTGGCGAAAACGGCTTCTTACTAAGCTGAGATGGTGTCACGTGAAGAGTAAATGTACACGTATTCCTTACAATCGGTGGCTTTGTGCCATATATATTGTTAAAGGAACAGTATGTATGGTGCAGTGTAGCTGTTTCCATTACAAGTTAACCACAAGTGATACCTGAGCTGATGTGAAGGTTCTGCATGTTGGCATGAGCCAAGCTCTCAGATGATCGCCATAGGCAGCTATTTTACAGAGGAAGACGGGGCAGAGACGTTGCCTTGTAAGGAATACTCTTATTACTCACCTCATACTTCTTATCAAAGACCCTCACAAGGGATCAAACATTTTTCTCTTCTCCAGGAGCTTTTTCTGACAAATTTATTATAGTTTCGGCATAAAACCCAAGTGAAGGAGCTTTTGGAGTTCAGGTGCATCCACTTTTTGGATCAAACCTGGTTGTGCATCTGAATATTTGCCTCTTAATCCATCTCTAAACAAGCAGATATGCTCTGATCTGACACATTAAGCCTTCTCTACCTCCTTTTTTTGAGTATTAAATCAATTGAACAATACTTGGATCAGATTATTGCTGCTGGTGTCGACATGTTGGGTGTCACAGGACTAAATCTCTTAATCAGACTTCCTATAATGAGCTTTCCTTGTGGTTAGTCTTCATTGGTGTGGTTCAGTAGATTTTTGTAGTGTTTGTCCAAGGTGTGACTTGTATCAGATTACATGTATGAAGCTCTTCACAGTAAGAAATTGATCTATGCTGTGTTGGCAGCATGACTTCAGACCCAGAGCTTTTTAAAAATGGGTTCAGACCTCCTGGATCTTGTACTGAGGGCTCAGGTTGCATGATTGTAAACACACGCCTAGTTTCACTCTATAGGACTAAGGGCTCAGTGAAATGGAAATGAGTTATGTAACATAGCCACTGGACTTAAAACTAAATTCAAATTAGTTAAGTCAATGTCCAGTGTTTCCATGTTCCTCATGGAGCATCATCGGGTTTATTCAATTTCTGCCCCAGTTTGAGATTAAATGCTCTCATCAGGTTATATAACCTCCTATGTTGACATGCAAGCTCTGACAGTGTGTTGTCTTAGCATGTTTTTGTTTTTCTATTAATCTAATGTACCTTTTTTGTTGGCTTAGTGGGCTAAAATCATATCCGACAGTTCTTGTTTTGGAAGGGGTGTGTTTTTGGAGAGCGACCCACTGAGAGTAATGCATTTAGACAGCGGTGTGTATGTGTTGGAGAAGTGGGCGTTCACTGAAGGAAAGCCTGAAGATCTGGTTGGGTAAGAGCAGGGCTGTATAAAAAGGCGGAGCGCAGCACAGAAGCTCTGACTAGTTCGAGTTCATCCTGGTCTGGCATCTGTTGGGATTTTTAGAATCAGGGGAAGTAGAAGGTCCCCCCCCGGCCAGTTGGACGGATCTTTTCTTCCTTTTTGCAGGAGGTGAGAAATCCCCAACTGTTTTCACCGGCGACTTTTTACATAAGGAGTTACTTTTTAAAGCCTGGATTGACTAAGTTTTTGTCGTAAGGGGGTGTAACTCCAACCAGGTTGGCGCATTAATTCCTCACACATGTTTTAACCTTTCTTCAGTCATCCTCCGAAGCTTTCCTGGAACTCATTATAAATGCATCCTTGAGTTAAAGTGGCTTTCCTGTTCTTTGTGTGAAGCAGATATTTGCTTTGTGTTTGGTGATGCACAATGTTGAGCTTGGATGCTTTACAACAAGCCATCTCCTGTTGTTGCACTCATACAGTCCAGTTATGTCAAAATATCAATTTTGCAACTTTTAGTCATAGTTGGACAATCATTTCTCTATCTGGTCTTCTTGGATCTGGACCATCATTGTCCAGCTGTGTAAAGCATCACCACATCATGTCTTGAAGATTAGATTAACGATGTGTGAAGCTATGAAATTGTCTCTCTCTGTCTCTTTGCTGTGTCAGTTTGACGCAGCATGAGTAGAGGCTCTGTTGTTCTGGTTTAGACATGATAATTTAATAACGCAGTAGTGGGGGGTTGGAGGGGAGCATTGAGGCGGATTAGGGGTCTTCCCGATTTTTAAAAGTATGAAACGAACAAAGTGTGCAAAGAGGAAAGGATTCCAATGAACACGCAGGGTTTGTCTACGTGTCGATCATATTTGATCTGTACTCGTTGAGGTTTTGTGCCATGGCTTAAGGCCAGGGATGTTCCTTCCTCATGCAGATGGTTTTGGTTTACTGGCAAGTCTGTGCAAGGCGGTATTCTCTTCTTCTTTTGGCAGTGGTAATTTGAATTAAAATTGAGCACATTTTGTCAAAGTTAAGTAGCTTTTTTTCCCCCTTTTTTTTTTAAATTTTTAATTTATTTATTTTTTATGATGCATCCTTAAAGCCAAAGAGGAATTCCATTTTCCAATTTTTCATGTTTCATTTCTGTTTTCTTGTAGGCCTTGAACAACCCCTGCACCTCCCCCGGCTTCAAGCCACCTCACATCAGCCAATATGATCATCAGACTGGGCAGACTGACACCTGGATACTTCCGCCTCCTCCAGGTTTGTGAAGCTCAACCACACTTTACATATCAACGTTGATCTGTGCAGGAAAATTAATCCCAACGTTTAAAACTGCGACTTGCCAAAATAAATGCGAGACGCTTGCACGTTATCTCTACTCTCCACCCACTGAGCCTCTGTAGGAGTAATATAGCGTTTAAGCTCCATGGTTGGAGAACTCTTGCACTTTTACTTTTCACAACTCGTACATTTGCAGCCAACTTTCCATCGCGGCCCTTATTCTTTGCTGAGCTCAACGGCTTTGTTCGACACGACCTCGTACTGTTGTGTGACCCACAGTCTGCTTTCATCACAACCAAATTAGGGGGGACGCTAATCATTGTGATATAATTTCCTCTCCTCCCCTTTTGTTCCTCCTGTCGTCGGCCCATGCATATGTCACATCTATTGTGTAGAAGTTATTGTTCATATTTATACTAATTTGGAAACAAAGGGGTGTCCCCTCACATGGCTGAACAGGATAAAGAAAAGTGAGTGGATGTTGCATAATATTTGACACATTGACACAACAGAAAATTTGTCCTTTAAGTAATTGTAGTGAATATTGAGATAAAATGATCAAAGATAGATTGAGGCTTAGATTTAAAGATGGATGGATTTCTGCAGATATACACACTGTGCATATCCCACACATATTTAGAGAATGACTTCATCTTGAAGCTACAAGTAGCTGTGAACACGCAGCGCTAACAGTGAGGCACGTTGGCCTTTTGTAGGTCACCTTCTACCAATTATAGTCACATCTTATCTCCTGTAGCATCAGATATTCTGTCTTTTAAAGCAACTTGTATTTGCAGTGTGAGCAGCTGTGTCGGTTGTCTGAGCTGCGTAATTGTTGACATTTAGATCTCTCCGCTTCAGACCCTAAAATGGCTCATAGTGGGCAGGGAAAACACCTACTGTAGGCATGACCCATTTCTTTGAGTCTGAATGCGAAAGAGTTTAGTTTTTTTCATACACTACCGTGTGCAGGACATAGTGTTCCCCTTCTAAAATATTTTCTCTTCCTAAATGTTTAATGGCTGTTCTTGCCAGAGTTTTGGTCACGTGGCAGAGAGCCACAGAGCTGAAGTCGCACGTGTTGGAGTTTTCAAAACAAAAAACCCTTTCGGCCAAGCTGCTACAAAAGTTTGCTGTCCAACTAATCAGGGTTAAACATCTCAGTTGACCCAGATAGTAATTTGCCTGACCTCTGACCTTTTCTATTTTCTTTCCCCCCCCCTGTCTCTGCAGAGGCAAGTTGCCGGTGAGGTGCAAACGCAGCCACAAGACCGTGCCGTCAACCAGATAGCCATGATGCTGGCCATCATGGGCCTGAGTTTGTCCTACTACAGTGCCAAACAAATGACGGAGAAGGTCCACGCTGCCGAGCCCGCACCCTGAATAGACTTGAGTGCTCCGATTTATGGAGACGATGGATGAACCAATGAGAAGCGGAGGAGGAGAAGGTGGAGCGAGGAAGCAGAAGTGGAGACGCGGCAATGTCTCTCAGATCGCACTTTTCTCACCTCAGTCACACTCGCACTCAGACATTGAATTTCTGGGATTCCCTACACACCACAGGCAAAGCTTTCAGAGCTCCTGCTCTGTGTTTCCCATACTTTGTCACCAGGGCCTTCAGGGGTTTGTGGGGGGGGGGGTTGGCTTGCTCTGGGTCGTGGAGCGGACTGGTTTTATTGACTGGGGTTTGGGTGGGTTATTTGAAACCAGCTGACTGCCAGCTGGGTCTGAACATTAGTCATTATAAAGGTACATGCTCGCAAGATGCCATGAATACTGTTCTTAGCTATAAAAAAGGTGAAAAACCTCAACTGTGAAATAAAATGTGTCCAAAAAGGGTTCAATTTAAAAGGGACAGTAAATCCCTTTCTTAAGGGAGGCTGACTGCGACTGAGCTGTATCTTATAATGAAGTGATGGCAGACCCACATTGTGGTTAAAAGGGGATGAAAAGTTAGATTTCCCCCTTTTTTTTTTTTAGGATATTTGTTTTTCTCCAAGAGAACCTTTCAGAACCATCTGAACAGATCAGTAGCTGTATTCAGTCATCTATATACTTGTATACACGTGAACTGTATCTGTCAGGTGAATATTTGCACAAAACTGCTGAAACCTTTTAAAATGCTACAGTGGATCTGCAAAGGGACTTTGAACTACTCACTTTTGTGTTTTGTGATTTCCTTGTTTTAACAATCTATAAAGTCTTGTTTGTGTGATCATGTTGATAAGAACCTTTTCTTGCAGGATCTACTAATAATGCAAACATTTAACTTTACTGAAATGCATGTGCGTGCAGATCTTTTAATCAAAGAAAATTCATGAGTCTTTGTTTTTATTGATGAATGAATGTATCACTTTCTTTTGTAATGATTTAATAAAGCTGTGAATATTTTGAAAGAGATGTACAGTGGATGTTTTAATATTTTTATGGTGGAAACAATCTCCGAGTTGGGTTCAGACAGTCCTGAGGTTGGCACACGCTGCAGAGCTGAAATATTTCCTGCATCAGAAAAACTTGTGGTGTCGTCTGCACACAACAGGATGTGGTTAGTCCGTTGCACGCGTTCCGTCTCCTTCTGAGTGAGGCAGCACTTTTTTCGTCAAATGATGGCAGCATGTATGTTAGAAGAAAGTTGGGCATATTTAAATCTTTAGTTCCAAGAAGTGCTGTTCTATTATAGTGAGCTTCTGGGGGGTAGAATAATTCAGGTTGGATCTCGATCACCCCTTGAATATCATTCTAACTTTTATATGGCCATTGGGATCTAAATTTAAGCCTCTTTGAGGGAAATTGGAAACTGTTTGTCTGCACATTGTCTCTCTTTTGCAGGGCGTGGAGTTTAGAAAGTGCGCATGGCTGCTCACAGGCTGATGTGATGCCCTGTGACAGTCCTAGACCTCGTTGGGTACCACGTGCCCCCTCTGCCCACGCCACAAGCCCCTCCCCGTTCACTAAACCTCGCACGTCACTGGGTAAAAAATCTGACTTGGGTGTCTCGGTGATGCTAGCGTGAGGACACAACCCCTAACCAAGAGCGCCTATTGGTTAACCGGTGACGCGTCATAGTAATCGGCCTGGTTCTGAGCCACGGAGACAAAAGGATGGGGATAAGGTCATTGGTGGGGAATGCGGATGGGAGGATCAGTGTGTATTTCAACAAAAAGATGCTCAAATGGTTTGGAAAAAGTAAAAATGTAATGAAGCTGAGTGAAGTTTTTGTAGACGTTTCGAGAGGAAAGGAAGCTTCAGGCAAGAACGGCTGGGTTGAATTTAAAGCTGCAGGAGGCTCAAACCGGACTGATGCTCATTCTCTGATGATTGTTTCCTTTTATGCATTCATTGTAATCTAAAATAAGCACTTGTGAATATTCTCAACTTGTGTGCATTAAAGATCATTGTACTGTATCTCAGCGGGGGGGTGGGGTTGCTTCTCTTCCATGTATGTTTGTTTAAAACGAATCGCAAAATCATGAGGAAATACTTTGTGAATGTAAAGCTAATGAAGTAGTTTTTATTTTATATCGAAGTACTGAATGTGTTTCATATGGGGGGAGTGCTGGAGCTTAATGGGACTCCCCCCTCATGGCTGTAAGGATATTTCATGTTTTGCTGCTGCTTTATGTTTAAAATAAATTTGAGAACAAAGTCTCATCTGTGTGTGTTTATTTCATTATACCAACTAAGGTTTTACAGTCAATCATCTCTGTGCCTGACAATATTTTTGTTTTTGCCTTTTCTTCTCTCTTGTGTGGATATGTGAAACAAACCACAAATTAGCTCAGGTTCACCTTCAGTCAGGTCAAGAAATGTTGTTGCTTTTAGGTCTAAACCTTTTTGGCTTCTATTTGGCTATTTTAAGAAAGAACGTGAAACTTCCCAAGTCCACGTGAGAGCATGATGAGTGTGCAGCTACTGACTGAAGATGACAAAGAAGAAACATGCTTTTAGTACCGTGGAAACGAGTGTGTGTGTCCCTATCAAAGAGACATATGTCCAGCTCAGTTCTCAATGAAAGAGTGATTGGATTTCAGGTTTTTCTGAATTTTCCAGCTTTAAATCCAAATCAATTTTTAACTGTGAATCTTTTTTATTGTCATATCAAAATCAAATCAAAAGCTGTATAGAAACAAAACATTTCTAATAGCAGCTTTAAGACATCCCAGAATACATTCAGTGTTTATACCGCTGTATCATTGAAGCTGGTGCACAGACGTAAAGGCTTATTGCTATTGAAACTGACATAAAAACATTTTGCAGATGCAAAACTCCATTATGTAAAAAACTAAGAAATCTTAAACCTACATATATTAAAAACAAAAGGAAAAAAGACAGAAAAAGCAGGTGCAGATGTATTAGCAGTTTAGGCCACATGAAAGCATCCCTGGCGGAGTCAAGCTGAGATGTCAGCGTGCACGTGCCTGGCTGAAGCATGTGTTGGATGGGGGGGGCTCTGGGTGGGCCTCTGCCCTGGGAGCCACTGTTGTGACTGCCTTTAAATGTGCAGACTGCAGAGAACATGCTGTCTCAGATCCTGGACATTCCCGCCCTGAAACACTATCAGAAATATCCATTTTTATCTGTTGCTACTTCAAACCCTTCACTAAGATAATAGACTTCTATTTATCAGTATTTCTAATAGTGAACCACACATTTTTTGGAATATTGTGAAATCTTTTGAGTAAAAAAATAAAAGTAAAAAGTTAATGCTGGTTAATGATTGTATCTGCAGCAGCTGAGTCTGTCTGTCAGCCCTTTAACCTGCTGTCTCAGTGATGTAGGGCGCCATGTTCTGTGTCTTTTAATTACACATAATTTTTTCCTCCCTATCTCCCTATGGCCCCCATTTTGTTGGGATTTGCTGTAAAGCTGCTTATCTCTGGATTCAAAGGCTATTTGTTTTTCTATTTATGGGGTCAAAGTTTTTTTTTCTTCCTTTTTCCTGCAGTTTTTTTCTTTATTACTTTTAACGTGTGTTATCCCCCCAGAACAAACAAACAAAAAAGGAACAAGAGCATCAATTGATAACGATTGCCTCTTTTTGAGTATGCAGACGTAACACTTGAGTGTTTTGTTTATCTATTAAAAACTGCAACAAGCTATTTTATTGTAAAGGATTTTTTTCATTTTAAAGAATAAAAGTTGAAATATTCATTATCAATTGAAATGTATATACAAAGAATTATTTGCTTTATCCCAAACATAGCCGTCAGTGGTCCGAGATTTCTGCCAGGCTCTGAACAATCACTCATGCAACAATTAAAAGTAATAAACCTCACCCTCATGTTTATAGGCAATCTGGAACATGTGAACCCAGAACAGTTGTAAGCTGAAATAAAAAGAGTTTTGTTTACGTTGACTCAATAAGTAACAACAGGGAGGGTCCTGCTGCAGTTCAGAGGTGATCATTTCAGTCAGAGCAAGTTGATGAGTTACCCAATAATCTAAGTATGTTAACTGGTAATAATGTATGTAGGTTATCTTTGTTTATGGCCACGTATAGATCATAAATACGGTCTGAGGGCTGGTCTAACATAAAAAACAGTATTTTATTGTATTTTCCCAACTAATAAGGTCATGAGGGTTTTTTGTTTGTTGTGGGTCTGCAGTTGATCTGAAGATTGACTATAAAATGTGTGATCTTACTCTGGACAACCTGGTAAAAAAAAAAATCTCATTAAGCTGATTAAAGTGAGACTAAAGTAAGGATGCTGCTCAGGTACCTCAAGTTTATTTCACTGCTTCCAAAGACTTCATAGACACAGCCTTAACTTTGATGGTTTAGCCTTACAGAATGGTATGAAGTCCAACAAGGAAAAAACAACTAATCAATTTCGTCAAAATATCTGCTAGAAAAAGTGTATCATGTGCAATATTACATATTGACCCCAGGTGATGTGAAGACTGATTAATTAAGGACATATACCAGAATGTGTCTGTCAATAAATGCACCAAAAGTTAACATTATGAGAATTATTTGTGTTGCAAAAGGTTCCTCTTAATAAAACCAGTTAGTTTTCTTTCTGCTAACGCTGTAATACTAAGTTTTGTGCTAAATACGATACACCACATAGCATTGTTCCTTCAGGACTTAGTGATTACCCTTTAGTGTTATTTTCACAGGCTTGATTTTATTCTAAGAGAGGACATAACTTCTATTCTCCAGAAATAGAGAAATATTTAATTATTTTGTATTCATTCATGTGTCAAATAATGTCAACATAGATGCAGGTTTTAATCTACCCTGCCTCAGTTTCAATAGGAGCACAACCCCTGGGGGTACATGCTAGTTTTCATTGAGGATGTTGCTGTTGGGAGCACAAAAATGAGCACAGCTCAAAATTTTAATGACAGAATCAAATGTCTATCAACCATAAAGTCTCACAATGTGGCTCTGAAACTGACTGTAACAACTCACAGACAAAACAGACAAGAATGAGACATTAATCTATCAATCTCTCTGTTATCAAAACATCTGGAGGTTTATTTTCTGTCCTGCTGTGTTAGGTTGACTTCTTTGGTGGAACTAAAGCCAAAACTACATCAACTTGTAGTTTGTTTGTTATTTGCATTGTTTCAAAGTTACATCATCTAACTTTATTTAAAGGTTTTGGTTTTTTCCTCTTCAACCACTTCTGCTTTTGACACATCCTTAAACTACTTCCTGTTAATTTTGCCCCTCTCAAACCAAAATAACTGGCATTCATTTTTTATCAGATTTGCAGGATTTTTTAAACAGATATTTCATAACAAAACACATGAGGAATACAGAGTCAGTGACAAAATTTAGATAAATGTTTGAGCTTGAAGCTCAGTGACGTGGTAAACCACAACCATTTTAACCCTGTCATACAAACCTATCAAAAACATTTGACAATCTACATTGCACATTAACATCTTTTCCAAAAGGACAGATCATTTGAACTTGAATAAAAAAGATTATTTATTAGTTGTAACTCAACACGTTTGAAGAATTCCCATAAATGAGATGACACCTAGTTGAAGAGCTTTTCCTCTCTAATAAATCCCTTATAAAAACATTCGATCCGGACTCAGACTGCTGCCTTTGTTCATCAGAATCCACAGCCTGAGAATGTTGTTTTTACCCCATCATGGTTTTGATGGGCACAGTTTTTACTGAGCCTCTGTATGAGAAGAGCAGGGACACTGAGCTGCTGATTTCCTGTCTGTAATGGTGGGGAATGCTTGTGAGAATACCAGCGACTGTGGGAGCTTGAGCTGGAAATAGGCAGTGGTTTGGGAATTATAGACTCACTCTCTGCCTTTTAAATGCTGCATCCTCTCTTCTTTGTTGCCCTCATAGAGTTATCTCTGTCACTGGAGGTTTCACAGATTGTTGCTTTTAGTGCATAAAGGTGTTTCCAGAGATTTTCTGTTATGAAAATGGAAGCACTTAATCTGTTTTAAGTGCTGGATTTAATTTATTAATGCCGACAAATGATTGCAGATGAGATTTGTGGGAAATCTCTGGCAGGTTGTCCATGTTCATTTCCCGTAACCTGTTACTCCTCTCTTGGTTTTCTCAGAGTTTAGCTGAACCAAGGTTTGGCATTCTAAGAGAAGGGATCACCTTTCCCAACTTGTTAGGCCTTGACATATGCTACCCCAAGGGCATGCCTAGGGGCCACATGGAGAACCTTTTAGGGGTAAACAGAACCTTATCTAAGTTGGGACATGGTTTGAAACTTAGTTTCTCAGTTTCCTCTCCTGTTTTTCCATCTTTGCACATGAGTAGACTTTTTATGAGCCATAAAAAACAGTTCTTTAATTTGAATTTATATGCTGATTGATCGATTCAGTGCAACAATAACTTTAGTCATATAATAAAAAATTAAAAAATTGAGTAAAAAGTTTTTTCTTTTACAATTCTTGTCTTTTTTGTGTAAAATACTTTTCAGGTGGAAGAATTTAAAGCAGGATAAAACCACAATGGTCTCTTTAAGTCTTGTTGGTAGCACTGCTTCTTCATGAAAAAAACTTCTTTTCTTGAGGAAAAAGCTGGAATACTGGAGAGCTATGGAATGTTGTCACTGATAACTGAAAGGTTTTCCTGATATCTTCTTATGTAGAAAAATGGCAATTCCCATACTTTGGAAACATTGAGACCTTATAATTGATGTCTGACCTTTTTTTTGGTGTCTTTCACAGCCACTGGTGGCAAACTACAGGTCATTTATTGCCTCACAGGAGCAATAATGAATCATATTCATTTTTATGTAGTAGTTATTTGAAAATTTCTTTCAATTTCCACGTTTCGCGTTTCCACGCAAGTTGAGGAACTTCTGCTTCTGTCGTACCACATGCTGAATGCAAAGTTTTGAAACTATAGGCTATGTTCAATACTTTAGGTTAACCTTTGGCATGCTTTGATGCTCCAGAGTTAATCACAGACTTTCCTGGAGTTTTACATTGCTGGACTTCCAGCTGCTGAGTCAGGGTAAACTAAGAATCAAGCTCTTCACTGGTTACACTACATAGCTACTAATGTATTTTCACAGTGTCAGCTGCTTATACCTGCAGCTTTATGGAGTTTTATGTGTGAGCTTGCATGCTGGAGTGTGTATTCAGTGTACACAGTCAAGCTTTTCTTTGAACTTGACTTATATCAAACATAAGTGTTTTGCTACACGTGTTGCACGGGTCCAAACAAACAGCTGCACCACTGTGTTTACCACAACTTCTTTCAGCACCCTTTTCTCCCATTTCCTTTTCTGTCACGGCTGCATCACACAGCACCTGATGAAGTTCCAGTTACACCAGTAGCTGTTCCAGAGCTCCACACCCAAGGCTGCTATAAAGAGAATTCATAGTTGAATGATAGCTCTTAGGTTCTAATCCTCTCATGTCATTCCTCCGGCCCCCCGAATCCCCACATCTAATCTTTCCTTGGCAGCGAACCTCATCTCCTCTTTACCGACACAAATCAGGTCAGTGCAGGTTTATTTTGGAGGGAACATTTGAAGACAGGTGTGGATGGACATCCGAGAGACTCAGTTTTGTAAGAGGCGTTGCAGAAGCATGTGGCGCTCCATAGGGATGCTGATCGTAAACTGTTCAACTTCATCCAGTTTCAACCGCCAGGACACTCAGCACCTGAAAATTTATTGCCACTGCAGGCTTGTGAACCATTCACAAGCAGCTCCTCACTGGTCAGAGGAGCTGTCAGCTGATGGATGCATTAAGGTCAAAGCTTTAGGATTGGTGGGGCTGAGAGATGGCAGTTCACATGTTCTACATCATGGCAGAGACAGTTGATGCTATAACACTGCACGGGAGAATGTTGCTGGTTGAGGTCATGTGGCTGTGTTACATAACAGGATTGATGGCTATGTCACGTATAGCTCTCATCTTCACTCACTGACAGGCTCACATATGATATATAAAGGTTCCTCCACGCATGTAAATGAGCTTTGCAACACAGAATATGCACTCGTCTCTTCACAAGCATGCAATAAAGCTGATTATTTTTCTATCTCCTATTATTCATCATCTCTGTGTTGTGTTTTTACTGAGCATGCTCAGTACAGTTGCCTTGTAGCAGACTGCATGGTTTTTTTTAGACAGGCAGCCTTGAAAAACAACATCACAGGTCACAAGATCGGTGTGGTTTCTGAAATAAGAAAGCAGGTCTACCTGTCATCTTTAGAAAAAAACCCCAACAACTCTAAAACAGCTGATCTGTCCCTGATTTGATGGAAAACAGCTCTTTGCTGCTCATAGTCAATTAACTGAATCTGTGCTTACATGGACTCAATTCTTCTAGGATTTGTGCTGTAGTTCTGGTAAAATATGCATGAGTGCTACCGTCTAAATCTGTTTGACATCTGAGTGTTTGAATGTCTTCAGTGTATCATGTGTCCAGCAGCACAGTTTTAAATGATTTGATGTGTGACTGAATGTGTGTTTTCTCTTGACTGTGAACTTCAAATTCCTGTTGAGTGAAACAGCAATGGTGTGTTGGAGAACTGCCTACAGCAAAACAGTGAAAACCTGGATTTAACCACTTCTCGGCTGGTTTAAACAGGTTAGTCAGAAAAAAAATAAAAATAAAATCCTGCATATACAATTTGAGATAACTTGTTGGGAATTGAGGCGGCAACTCTTTGTTGCTCCTCAGTGTCCTCGGGGTATCCTGTGATGGTGTAATCAAAGTAAATGTGCAAGCGCCGTTTCAGGTAAAGTTAAAAGCATAACTTGTATCCCAGGACCGGATCTAGGCAGCCACACAAGGGGGTGCATGCAAAATATTAGGGGGGCGAACAGGTATTTTTTAGTTGCGAAGTCTCTCCAAATTCCTGAAGTGCACAATGCACATACGATAATATAGCCTATCCTTGGGTCATATCTTCTCCTTTGTTCCATTAGCCTATATGGCTATAGGTTTTATGTTGGATCTCTTGACACTACCCTCTGCATTTACCCGGGCTTGGGACCGGCACAAATAG
>JBBBVU010000006.1:7743162-7756036 GCA_037177055.1 Atherinosoma microstoma
CGGATACGTTTAGGGGGGCAATCAGGGCATTTGGTGGTGCAATGCCCCACCGTGTCTATGCCTAGATCCGGCCCCGTTGTATCCAGTGTTTTAAAGCAGGTAGTATCCATCAGATTTTATAGGGATGTTGGCTTACCTGAAACTCATATGACCACTGATTCCTCAAACCAAAATATACCAACTGTGTTATGTTGCCAAAATGTTCCCTTCCACATATCATGTAGCTTTGCAACAAGAGGACTGTTCTAGCATCAGGATGCAATTTTAAGTTCCTGGTTGTGACTAAAAACATGTCTGCATTAAATGAGAAAATACTATCTTAGTGGAGGAAAGGGTCAAGTTCCAAGTTCACTCTACTTTGGATGCAGTGTGCACACGAATGAACAATAGATATTACTGAGTCAAAGAGATGTGTTATGCTTCAGATATGGCACAGATTCTCTTATATTGTTTTAGATTAAACATTTTTTTCCTCATTTAGTTTTTATTTTTAATAAGCTTTTTGTCTTGATTAAAAGCAAAAGATCACTTAATAACATATCTGGAGTATTTTCAGTTCATAATCTTTCTCACTTATTGTTAACTAAGAAAGATATACTGTTTTTTTTCTCTTTCTTTCCTTTTTAGCATATTTAAGCACCCTTATGAAAGCAATAGTTACATAATATTCTGTATTTAATTATCTAATTTTAGCACAAACATGTTAAACTGGTCATTGCACAGCAGTGTCCTTTGTCTGCTAGTGAAAGGGTGATTCAATCATCTGTTTTAGACCTGAGATCCTCCAGCTGGTCACTGGAATGCTTTGATGTTGAGATCCACCTTTTTAACTTGGCTTGTCTGTGTGTGAAGGGAAGTTTTGTTTGTGCGCTCAAATACAATACAGGCGTCAGGACTTGAGCTCACAATGAAGTCTGTTATCCCCACAAACGAAACTACTACCAGCCATTGACTTCAGGCTTTTTCTCTTCAGTGGAAAAGGCTACAATCACAGGGTCAAAAGACTAGACTGCAGCTCCAACCAGCAGAGTTGGAAACTTGACTCTTGGATGACATGATTTTTGTTGTTTGATGAACTTAAAGCATAGTCAATGCAGTCCTTATAAAAAGTTTGGAAAAACATGTTGGCTGACGGAAATTGGTCACACACAGAGGCTACAAACACTGACAGGAGCAGAAAGCTGCAGGTAGAACATTTTTTGACTTCATGGGACTTGACCATCACAGTCACCAAGAACTTCAGTTTTTATCCATTTAGAAACCAAAAGCATATCATCTATGCTATATATGGAGGTATTTTACATTTTTCATGCATGTGTGCAATGTCAGCACGCCTTATGTACCGACTTCACAATAATGTGGATCATCTTTGGGCCTACATGTGCTGTTAGATGACAGACCAGAGTTTACCAACAGAAACTGTTCTTCTCCCCTCGTTTTACATCCAGTATCATTGTTTTTTCCATCAGAATTCTTTTTTTCTTTTCTTTACATACACACCAAAGTCTTAATTGGGTCTACTTATTTCATTTAAATGGGACTATTTATTGAACAACCCACACATTTTGATGCTAACGCATGTTGCTTGACTGTGAACAATTAATAAGATGGCAGTGGAGTTAATTTACACTGAATTGAAATGGTCAAGAATGAATAGAAAAGAGCTGTCAATGTGATCTTGGAAAAATTGTACATGGGAGATGTTAATACCTCAGAAAATCTGATCTCAAACAGAGATATAACAACATTTATCATCATGTTATGGTGTGTAAAGGCATTGAGTAGCCGCGCATTCAAGGACAGAATTCAGTTTGTTATCCTGTTTTATTTTGTGCTTTACCAACCTAATCTTAAAGTGGAAAATTAAAACAAAGATCGTCATCAAAACTTTTCCAGAGAGCACTATCTGTGAAACTTTTTCAGGACTTCCAAGGAAAGAATCTGGGAAGTTTTTGTTATGTATGCACCATATTTTCTCCTTTTGTACATGGAGCTGAGCTCATCTTTCAACAAAAATGGCAATTCATGTCATGCCATAGATACTGAGCAAGCAACAATGTTTCCCTTGAATAAGACCAGATGGTTTCTATTACCTCTACCTAACAAAGGATTTACAAATGTTGAAAAATCTAATCAGTGTTTTTATGTCTAAATTTAATTGAGATGTTTATGGAAAACTTCCCAAACTGTGATGATATGTAAAACTCTAGTTTGGAAAAATGGAAATGTAGAAAATGGAGAAATGTAAATGTAAAACATATTGGGTGTGGTCTTTGAAACTGATAAGCATGCAGCCCATATGAGGCTATATGCATTTACAGTACATAGCTATTTTCATCCATGCACACAAATGCACAGACAATAAAGCCTGTGTTGGTTCCACAGAGTACTTTGTGTAATTTCTACTGCTTCCACACTGCCGTCATTGTTGTCAAAAGGGAATATGATAGGACTTCTATTGATGGGTTTTCTCAAATGAGACTGCAGAAGCGACCCTTTTACATTGCTAATGATTAGCCTGATGTTATCTATAAACCCACAATTCAGTGTGACATCTATAACAAGATGAAGCCGGAATAAAATGTCATTTGACGAGATGGGTGAATCAGTAAGTTAATTTGAGAAGCACATTACCTTTACAAGTACCCTCAGTTCTCCACATATGGCTCACACGTATTTGTGCATGTGTGTGTGCGTACATGGCAGCAGAACAATACTTTGCACCAGGTTGTAAAAAAGTTGAGGCTAATAACCTTGAGAGTTCTTATGTAAACCCTGAGTCTGATGCCAATATGATGATGGAAACATAACAGTAAAACTCTGTTTTGGAAGGTAAGAGGAGCCGTTTTTCTGTGTTACACAACCACTGGTATAACAGGATGCAAGTGTGCTGAAACTCTGTCTGCAGGGCCTCTTTAAATATGAGAGGAACACGGAAAAATGTTCTGAAATGGAGCTTCAGCTGGTTTGTTTCCATTATTAGGTTTGGAACAAACAAAAGAAGCTGAATAGTGTTTACTAGTGTTCTACAGGTGGTGGTATAGGCTGTCATGTGTGCCTGTCATGAACAGTGTAGCAGTTGTTAACAAGAAAGAACACTTCAAAGAAGACAAAACTGACTGGACCATATCTGTGAAAGATTAAGAGAACTTTTCAGGAATTCTTTTCAACTGGGTATATTGTCTTATGTCTTTTTAATGAGGTTTGGCCATGCTCGTAATTCAATTTTTATTTTCTTTTTGAATTGAGAAAATTGCTGTTTTAATCCAATTTAATATTTTTCCAATACAAAACTTCACAACATGCCTAAAAACATGTTTATGGAAAACCAATAATCATTCTGTATAAACTTTAGATGTTTGTGGTTTTCTGGTTTTGAATTAATTGTTTAATAGTGTGATTATTACCATGCACAAAGCTTTCTAGAGCTTTTATGGACAATTGAGCTTTTTTTCACAAGTTGACTCAAATGGCCATTACATGCCATGTATAAAGAAGTAGGTTAGAATGAATTAAACCTCATAGCTTGCCTAAAAGTTGGCTGAATCCTCTCACACTCTTAGACCGTATAAATGGACAAAGCCATCAGCTGCCGGGCACTGGATCCAAGACATCTCTGGCTCCAAATCAAAGAATGACAGCTTCATGATGTGCCCAGTCAGTAAATTTTTCCCACAAGTCATCATGGTCTTGTTATCCTTCCCTGTGATTATTGTGCTTGTGGTACTTCGAAAAATAACTTAGAAATAGTGAAAATTAAATAGATATCTGTCCACAAAGACACATTCTCGGACCTGGAATTCACGTATGCTCCTTTATCTGTTGGTAAGACTGTTAGCATACAATATACAGGTTGGAGAAAATGAAGCCAGCAGTTTAAAAACATGTTCAAGTAGTTTATGAATTAACAGGTACTAACGTGATTAATTCCTTCAAAAAAGGAAAATTGTGGTTTTAAAGGTTTCAGTGTCTTTTTTTTGGACAAAGTCAAGCTAATAGACCTTTTAGAATGTGAAGCTATAGCTAGCATACAGCTAGCTTAGTTTATCTTACAGTCAGTCTCTAGTCGCAATCAACAAAATAAGTCAAATTAAAGCACATAATTAATGATAAACAATAGGGGTGCAAATTTTACACAAAAATTTACGGTTTAATACTTTAGTGTCAAGGTTCAATAATTTTTCGATACAAAAAATGAATTTTAATGCCTTTTTTTAACTTGAAATTATTTAATTAATTACAAATATTTGTTTAACAACTTTAGTACAGTTTCTAATCCAATTTTGTAATCTTTCAAAATGACGGATGGTCTTCAGATTTTTCCATCATCAACTTAATAAAAACAGTCAATGACAGAAAATATTCGATTATCACGACCCCTGCTTCAGTGAATGCATGTTGGAGGCCCTCTGTGGATCTGTGCTCGATGATGCAGCCTAGGCGGAGTAGTCGAACACAGATCCTCTGAACTTTCAACACAGCGCATCATCAGAGGACAAGTAAAAAAAAAAAAAATTGTATTGCTCGATACAGTGCTCACAGTTCGGTACACATCTGTATTGAACGGTTCGATACAAAAACATGTATGGTTACACCCCAAAATTTCTGTACTGTAAATTGGAGCTGGAAGGGCACTAACATATTAGTTCAAATAGAAAAAACATTTTCCTCTTTTCTAGAATCTACCTCCAAAATAGCCTTATCTCCAGGTCCTAGATTAGCATGATGTCTTCCACAAACTTGTAAAAACTACCGTTTATTATGTTTTTAGGCAGAAACAAATAGACAGCTATAAGATGTAGAAATATGAATTAAGAAATAAGTAAGCACA
Source organism: Atherinosoma microstoma (assembly GCA_037177055.1). NCBI lineage: Eukaryota > Metazoa > Chordata > Actinopteri > Atheriniformes > Atherinidae > Atherinosoma > Atherinosoma microstoma. The sequence goes on from JBBBVU010000006.1 coordinate 7,747,994, forward strand.
TTTAAAGCTGCTGGTAGGAGCTTTTTGTAGCCTTTCAACTAAGTACCCCCCAATTTCCAATTATTTTGGAAGCCAACAGTCTCATTTTTTTTACTATTCATACAATAATTATTTATTCAACAGGCTGTGTTACATTAGCTCCGGCCTAGCAGCTGACCTGCATGCTAAAATGTCACTGCATCAATGAGCTGATCAACACTCTGCAGCTTAAAAGAGAGAAGCATGTGTTATAACTTGATATTCTAGGTCATCATTGCCTTGACCTTCAACACCCCACTATACCAGATTTTTCTGACACTGGAAACAGCAGAGTGATTAGAGCAAAGGGCAGCAGGGTTCGTCACACCCTACCCATTCAATACGTGGTCCATCTTTATCATCTCATGGCTCTGTCTTTACATTCAAGTCTATTTTGGTGTGGAACATTCTGTGAGCGTGTGCACATGCATGAGCTCTATGAAGCCCCCCTATTCACCGACACACATACGCAGAGATTGAATTTTTATGGTTTGATCCAAGTCACAGCAGGAGGCTAAACAACAGTCTCATGGATGAACCACATGGACACGAGTTGATACGAGCACGCGGAAAGGGGGTGATACTGTATATGGGGAGCTGAATGAGAAGAAGGACGACCACAGGTGTATCATGTCATGTGTTAGGGTGTAGGGACTGCTGGGTTTACCTGCACTGGCCTCTGATAGTCAGGTTAAACGTAAACAAACTGAAATGGTAATCAGGTGGAGAGTAATGGTGTATTTACTCAGAGTAAGTTCAAGGTTTAGGTATTTTAACTTTACTTGAATGTTTTGTTTTATGCTATTTTGTAGAGTTCAGAGAGAAATGTCCTTTTTTGCAGCATGGTGACTAGGAAAGTCCCTTGTGACCTCAAGTACTTTTCTGTGTGGAGTTTGTGTGTCCTCACTGAAGCATGCATGTATTTTATTTTTCTCTAAAGATTCCTTCCAATCCTTCTTTAAGTTATTTGGTCTGGACTGACCATAGATGCATGTGCACGGTTGGTTGTGTCTGTGTGCTGGGCCTGGGATAGACTAGAGACATGTCTAAGGGGTACTCCATCTGGGGTCCAGCATCCTTCAACTTTGAACAGCCTGAACATCTAGCAGGTATAGAGAATGATGGATGGATGGATGGATGGATGGATGGATGGATGGATGGATGGATACATTTTTTAAGCAGTTTTTAATAGCCACAAAATTTTGATGTAATCAGCAACCATCTTAAGAAGATGTATTTAGACATATTACAGTGTAGAAAGATATAAATTAGCTCAAAGATTCAAGCATTACTTCAACAGTACCATGTAATGATTACGTGATTGATCGTGTAATGACATATCATATAATCACAACCCATGATGATGCAATAGTAATACCCTGCATTATGTTTCCATAAACTTTAGATTCAATATGTACATTTGAAGACACACAGTTCACTTCACTTTGTCTAAATGACTTTTAATTAACAATAAATATATATTGTAAAAGAAATCTAGTTGCTTATACTAAGCTAATGTTCTGTAGTATTTTTCTGCACAATAACTACTTTTGTGCATTGCTTGTGTAAGTAATCCTCATACACTATAATATAACTGATATATAAGTAAATATGTATTTCAGTTTAATTCATTTGTATTTTTACCAAATACATTGCGCCCCCTACTTCTTCTACCACTGACAGCAGGCTTCCTTTTAAAGTTCTTTACTAAACTGCTTGACAGATGAAACTGGTTCTTGGCTTGTGTCTTTTTAACACTTGTGTTAACGTGCTGGTTTATCTAATGGCATTCCTCTGGTTGTATTCTTGGCTCTTCATCTAGATTTGTTGACAAGGAGAATCTATTTGAGTGACAGGTGAGCAGAGGCTTCCATTTCCCCCCCCTCCATACCCACCCCACCACACAAAGCTCCACTCCGCCCAGCCTAAAGGTCTGCTTGGACAAAAAAGGTTCAGCTGTTTTAACTACATATTTAACTATCATTAGATCTAAATCTTTATTTCATATCAGTGATCTGTCACATAGTAAAGAAAACTGCAGCACAAAAACAGGATCCAGTGATAATATGTGTTTTTTAAATATGAAACTATCTGTAATTGTTAATCGCTCTGATCATTTTGATGCCCAAATGTGACACTGTGGCATCAGCATGTATGTGATAAACACAATGAGGCAATGTTCTCACTGTTCTGTACATTCTGTACTATATCCCAGATGTAACACTGGTGGATGGGATTGCATTACTGTCACCCCCTATTGGTCAAAAGAGGTAAGTCTACAAAAAAGGATCATATCACAAAAGATTTATCACAAAAGATACACACATATAGATAACGGGGGCATCAGGAGAAAGTGCAGTTGACTTTCCAAGGGAGCAAAATAAACAAATAAATGAATAAATAAGAAATAAGTATTTGTTCATCACCATTTGATATAAAATAAGAATCCATCTTGGGTGTAATTAAATCAATCCTTTCTTATTATTTCAAAGTGTGTAATATGGAACAAAGTAGACCTCATCTTAGTGGAATGTTGTCGAGTCTTTTAATTATAGATGGTACAAGTCGTTAAGTATGAGTTAACTTTCTGATTATGATCCAAAGAATGACTCAGTGTGGAAGAGTTAAAACCTTCTGTTTGTCTGTGGTTGATTTTATATGATGAAGTCATAAAAATAAACATGGCACTTCAATATATAGGGAGAAATTACTGCCTTGCACGTGGTTCCAAGTACCAAAACAACTCTAAACACTGTAAAACAGTCTGGAGCCATCTGCTGGTAATGTGAGGTTACTGCATACATCTTTAATCTGGAGAACAAAAACAAACAATACAGCGTTGAATAAAGAAGTTCTTTGTTCTTTTGTTTCTGCTTTTCTATTGTAGTCTGTTCTTTAGTTTCTGGTCATCATTGTTTTTCTGTCCTCTGTCTTGTTTCCTGTTTTATTCTGTAGAGTTTATCCCCTTGTCTATTCTGATCAATTTACTTCCTCCCCCTTGATTCTGGTTCCTAATTGTCACACATTTTGCATTTAGCAAAATGTATTTATGCTCCAGGTTTTCATTTGTTCGTTGCCAGTTCATTGTAGTAATAATGGATTAGATTTATATAGCGCTTTTCTGGACACTCAAAGACGCTTTACATTGAATTGAATTATTCATCCATACTTGGTGATGGTAAGCTACATGTGTAGCCACAGCTGCCCTGGGGCAGACTGACAGAAACGTGGCTGCCAATGTGTGCCAACGGCCTCTGACCACCATCACCGTGTCAACACTGGAGGCAAGGTAGGTGAAGTGTCTTGCCCAAGGACACAACGACAGTTGACTGGGGGGAGCAGGATTTGAACCGCCAACCTTCCGGTTATTGGAAAACCTGCTCTACCACCTGAGCCACTGCCACCCGTGTTGTATTGTTTGTCGTGCTGTGTTAGTCCCATCTATCTCTGCAGATTTTGTTCTCAGTTCCTGATTAAGCTGCTTTTTTATTAAACAATCTTAGTTTTTCCATCTGGCTCCAGTGTTTATGTTTTCCATGTATACGGTTAGAACAGTATTGGTGTCATATACTTGTAGTTCTCTTCTTCTCTCTTTGCAGGTCTCCCTAGCTAAAGATGGTGGTGCTTGTTGATCCATTTTTCCTGTCCTCTCAATCCCAACTGGTTGAGGCAGATGGCCGCCCTCCTCGAGTCGGGTTCTTCTGGAGGTTTTTCCTTCCTGTTAAAAGGAAGTTTTTCCCACTCTGCTGTTGCCTGCCACCCCATTCAGTCACAAGATGGGGGACTGAATTGAAGATGAGATTCAATGCAATCCGTTGGGTTTCCTTAGATAGGCTCCTATTTAGTTTGAATTGGCTTGTATGACCATACTTATTATAAACTGGACTAGTATGGATTTGTTTTGATTTGATCACAATGAATTGGCTTGAAGTGATTATGTCTATAAAGTGCCTTGAGATGACTTTGTAGTGAACTGTCGCTATACAGATAAGGCTGATTGAACTGAATTGTGTCTTCATTTGGGTCCTTCCTACTCTTCTGCTCCCTGGATCCTTCCCAATTGTAGTATAACTGATGGTTAGATAATTAGCAACAACCTGTTGCAGCTGCTAGAGGTGGTGTTTTTATGTCATGTATGTAATCTTAGCAAATAATTTTTTATACGGAAAAAAAACGGCAACATAAATAGAAAATAAAGCTGTTGGAAAGATCTGACATTAAAAATGGAATATTACCTTCTGATAGGCCTATGTAGTGAAGTAAAGAGACAAAGTAGTTCAGTTTTTAGGGTTTTTTTTAGGCCTTGCTGTGAGAATCTCACCCACATTGAGGTTGTCACAGCAACCTCAATGTGGTTATTATACTCAATTATAATGTAAAACAACCTAGTTTTCTTTAGTCTTCTCTTTGAAATAAAAGAACTGCTGTAATGAATGCAATCAACAGCGGTTATGTTCCCTTTTGTGCCCTTGAAAGCCTTGACAGCAAGACATTTCCCCATGTGTAGTGCAGTCACCATTAATGCACCTCTGAATTTCGTGTCATGGCATGTCAAATTATTAAATGAAAAGAGGGCCCATTATGAAGGCAACAGGGATTAGGCAGCTTCCAACTGTATAAAAATTGAACACCCATGTGTTGTGGTTTCTGCCCAGCTATAGGGAGGAGGAGTGAAGCAGGAGGCAGGTGAGACAGAAGAAACTGGCCCATTAGTAATCACCCTGTCAGTTTATCTGCAATGGTATGCTGAGGCCCAGGAGGAGAAGGAGGAAGCATTCTGGAGCAACCAGCATGAGATGAGCATTGATCATTATGATAATCGTTCCCTGTCTGCAAGTAAAATCTACACAAACCAGCCAACTGTGTGTCTGCTGTCACCGAGGCGCACTCTCATAGTGTTGCTGAGATGAATTCCCTGTAGAATTCAGCTTTATTGCTTTTATCCCATTTTTATCATTTATTTCAAACTTCTTTCCAATTCTGCACAGTTCTACACTTTCCTTTTATAATATTCTAACATGTGTGTAGGTCATCCTCTCTATGGTGTGCTGACTCTGATAAACATTTGGGTGTGACCCTTTCAATGTGAAACCTGAGCTGCTCCATCCACAACCAAACTGGCTTCTCTTCAAATAACCAGCCCACATCAGTATGTAGGTGTAGGTGTGCCATCCACAGGCTTGCATTTATAATTCATGTTGATCTTATGGATCTGTCTGACCTTACAACTTCATCAGTGTTGAAATGTGTATGGTAATCAATGCCAGGAACAGAAGAACTATAGGACGCGATGGATCAAATTTCTCTCATGTATAATCAAGATAATCAATCCGTCGTTGTAGCAAGAAGCAATAAATGTTATGAGTTTAACACTGAATTTTGTGTTTCTTAAAAAGGTAATCAGATATGATTCAGCCAAGTAAGCAAAACTTTGGGTATTTCGGCTGTTGTGGGAGGCTGGTGAAATCTAATCAGTCATCAGAGCTTTATACATCTCTCTTTATCTACACAACACTAGACAGACTTCTCAGGTTGCCAAGTGACACAATCACAAAAAACTTGCAGCGCACCTGAATCTCATTGGTGTTTGACTGATGTGCTGCAACAGCCAATGAGAGCAGAGGGGAGGATGGAGAGGAAGTGGCCAGGTAATAGAGGAAGATGGTAAAAGCTGAGATTCCATAAACAGCAATATGAATGTGTGTGTGTGTGGAGCTGATGCAAAGATGGTTCAGATTACAAGTATTTCATTAAAGTTTCTGCTTTGACTTTCATCTCTACAAGGAAAGAACTAAAACTACACTTGTGAGGAGGGTTTTATCTTCTTCACTTTGAATTTTCTCTCCCCTAACACAAACTTGTTAGTTGTGTGCTTGCTACAGGAGCCAGCCTACCGGTGCTGGCAGACAATGGACCTCTGGCTCTGGAAAAGAGATCTTCTAAAATATGAATGAGGAAATCCACACCTGTTTCCAGGTAACTGAGGCAGATACTCTGAACCGTGACGAATGTTAGTGTGTGCACCCACCTGCATGCACACAAGCCCAACTTCCTAGCTTTGCCGTGCAGACACCTTGAGGGGACGACAGCAGCTGCTAACCTCGCTGGCTTGATGAGACACACATAATCTGACCAGAAAAAAGCAGCATGAAAAAACTCTGGCCTTCATTTTAAACATATTTCCTGCATTTATTATCTGCTGGGAGCAATCTGCATGGAAACAGGTCATTGGAGGCCCAACTGAGACGAGCTGAAGCTGGAAGTGGAGACTTGGCAGCAGGGTGGACCACTGAGGGAAAACAGGTCTTCGCAGGTCTTTGCTCTGTGTGTTGAGCATCTGTTTGTGCAAATATGAATCCAATGTGGAAGGTGTATAAAAGCAAAGTGATGAAGACTCTGAATCCTGAGTATGATGAGGAGGAGACTGCTGAAGAGGTACAGAATTTGCACCTTTTTTTTATTTTTTTTTAACTTGCTCATCTTATTGATTTGATATACTGATCTTTAAATGTGGGACAGATGATCAAGTATAAGAAAGCTGAGGTGGTTTTTGGCATTGAAGTCAGAAAATCAGCTGATCATTTTTTATTCATCACTAGGTTAGATGAGCTTTCAGACTTTTCTTGCAGTGGGAACTTGAAGACAGAGGTTAGGCCTACTTTATGTTTCATATTGTGCATTGTGTCAAACTTTATTCTGCCAATCATTGATGAGTGACAAATCTACATGTACCTTTTTTTAAAATGCATTTATAGAAAAAGCTTTTCGTGATTCTAAAAAATGCGATAGATACTTTTACTGATCCCCTAAGGGAAATTGTGATGACAGTGTTCACAACAATAGTAAAACAGCTTGTAAGTGAAGTCAAATCAGCATTACAACCCTTATGCAATGCTTTATTCACTGGTAAAATTACAGAATATATTTTGCAGATGTAAAATACTTTAGTATTGATTTCAAGGAACTTCTAATATACTACATTTCCCATGTAAACATGATACTTTTTGAGATTCTACTGGTATCTAAACACTTTAGAATAAAGATTTTAGTGCAAGGCTCTGTTTATTAGTCTCATTACCTCTCCAGTCTCCCTTGTGTTGATTTTCAGGTGTTAATCTCCTAGATTAATAATCTAATGCAGCCTAATTGTTAAGTAAAACCAGATATCTGTGAACCAACTCCAAAAATGAAATGGTTCTCATACATTACATCAATAAATGCATTTGATCAGATTTTTGCTGCAGGAGTATTTTCACATTGTTGTGTCAGTACTACTACTTGAACGAAAAATACTTTTTGATGTTTGCACATCATTTCAGTAACGTTACATCCTGCAAGAATTGGTACCAGTGAAACAGACATTTCTTGCATTGACCCAGATCTCTGCAGAGCTGAGAAACTCAATCCTGCACAGGAGCTGAACAAACGGATTAGTTGGCCTTTAGGTGACTGACTGACAGGGAGCGAGACAGATAGACAGATACACCCTCAGGGTGTACTCAGATCAGCCAGCTGACATGTTCAGTTTGTGTTTTCTTTCAACATCAGAGCCTCAACATGGACAATGGAAAATACTGCTTAGATATCATTTCCATTTAGATTATATTGCTTGATGTGTTTCATTTAAGATATTGGATAAATTAACTTTATCATGATATCTCATCTTCACAATGAGAATGTGGAGATACCCAAAAATGCAAAGTTTCAGGAGAAATATATTATTATACTCCTGATGAACGACACTGGATGCTTTTTTGTTGGTTAGGTCTTGTTTTTTTTTAAGTTGCAGTATCCACAGTCCACACTAGATGGCAACCTTTGAACACAGATCCTGTGGATCTGCACGGCCATCAGGCAGGACATCTCAGGGTGGGCAGATAAAGTGTACTCATTCTGTCAATTTTGCTGCTGTTGCAGGTGACAGAGGGGGAGAATGATATAAGCCCAGTGCAGGAGGATGAGGGGCCCAACGCCGTCTCCCAGATGGCCAGAAAAGTATGTGAACACCAAGTCTTTTTTGAATTA
>JBBBVU010000006.1:7764175-7815199 GCA_037177055.1 Atherinosoma microstoma
ACACACACACACACACACACACACACACACACACACACACACACACACACACACACACACACACAAAACACACACACGTGCTGTATACACTGGTTGTCTGAAAGTAAAGAAACTTTACATACTTTGTCATTGTTTAGTCTCCTTTATTGAAATTAAATGCCAATGAACTTATAAAAAGCATTCAAATGGACTTCTATGAATTTAAAACCTGAGCATACTGATAAATCATCTGGTCTTAGCATTAGGTATCATCATTTATTTAGTTGAAAGTAAGCCAAAATGCAAAAACTGTGTGCAGACACACTGCTTGTATAGGAGTATGGCTGGTAGCAGCTAGGTGTTGCCAATCAAATGCTCTTGATTATCTAAACATCAGCAAGTGTGAGCAGTTCTATAAAAGCAGACATTTTACCGGTCTAAAGCATTCGCGCGTGTTAACACAAAGCTGCCAAGTGATTTAAGAAGGGTTGTATAATCGTTTTCAAACAATTTGGGGTCCATCATTCTACAGTGTGAAAGATTATTCTCAGGTGGAAACCATTCAAGACGCAAGGTTACCCAGGGGTGGATGTCCTAGCAAATTCACCTCAATGTCAGACCTTCCATTGCTCAGAAAAACTTTGAACAAAAACCTAGTGCTATTTGTCAGACTTTATATGCCTCAGTTAAAGATCATGACAAAATAATTAGAATAATCCCACTAAAAATAACATGGCATGTTAGGCTAACTAAGAAAAATTGCATCTGAACAACAACTCTTCTGGATCAATGTCTTTTGGACAATGGAACCAAAATGGTAATGTTTTTTCCATAATAGCTAATAATCCATGATTATTGGTGAAAACACCTTTATACCAACTTTTTGAGCTCGATGGTTAAGGGCCGATGATTTTGCAGATGTAAAGGATCTGGACACTTTGCAGTCATTAAATCAAACATGATGTTCCCTGCATCCTGAAGTATAGAGTCAAACATCCGGTCATCTGTCCAACCGCTGAAGCTAGGCTGAAACTGAGTCATGCAACAGGACAATGACACCAAAGACATTAAAAAATGTACAACAGAATGCCTGAAAAAAAGAATCAAGGTGTTGCAATAACCAAAAGTCCAAACCCAATTAATGCTTAACATAGTTTTACATAAACAAATACAACAAACTTCCATGAAATGAAGCAACATTGTTAAAGAAAAACAGAGGAATGAACTTCCTGCACGATGAGTTTCTCTTGCACATTCCTGCTGCTAAAGCTGCTCCTACAAGTCATTGAATTAGTTAGTTTTTCACAGTGTTTCTGCAGTTTGGCTTACAGTTTGCAAAGAGAAAAGTGACACAGTGTAATACCTCTTTAGCTAATTGTTGTAAGCATGTCCTACTTTATTTTAAAGTAATGTCCATCTGCATTGTCAAACTTTATTTCCAGTAGATTTAGAGTGAAAGTAGACCCAGCAGTGCTCAATATGAAATATCCCCAGAAGCTGCTGTAACAGTTTCTCTTGTTTAAAGTAATCACACAAATGTACCAAATATAATGCGGTCATAATTAAGTTAACGGGTCTTTCAGACAAAACAGATGTCGCTTTCAGACAGGGACTGTGAGAGATTGGCTGTAACTTTGCACTAGACACCACTCTGATAGTTTTATCAGCTAAAAGCAGGAGATCCACCAAACAAACATGCAGGCAAAGCAGTTTGAAGTGTTTATCTCCATTGTTTGCAGTGTGTCTGCAGAGATAAGAAGTAGGCAACGTGATTTTTGAAGTTAGACTAACCCACTGGAGGGTTACTATGACCTCTTCTCTTTCAACCTGTAACCCCGCTTAATCCTCAAGTGATAATGTGTGGACAACTGAGACAGAATATTAATGAGATCTTTTAAAGATGTGACACCTCACAAAATAATCACCACTTAATACTCAGGCAAATGATAATTAATCCCTTCAAATGTTCTACTCAGTCTAAACAACAAATCCAACTACTTTAAGTACTTCAACTAATTCAATAAAATAAGATTTAACCTATTCATTTCAAGACCTTTTTGCCACCGTAGAAGAGGATGTCCAGATTCAGTAACACTTATCAAATATGAGGCCAAAATAAACTCAGATAAAAGACACAAAATAAAAATCTTGCTCCTATCTATCTTCTGGACCCTGTGAGATTTGGAATCTAGTAAAAATAACATTTACTTCCTATGGGCTTATGGAGATAAAAATGGGCTGTGTTCTGGCTACAATAGACTAGACTTTGCTAGATCGGGTTAAACTGCATTTGGAATAACATAGGTCATGTTTTAGTTTCATCACACTCAGTTTAGACCAGATTAAAATGTGTTTAGATTACATTCGACTGATCTAAGCTACACTTGAAGTTTGAATTTTTTTCACAACTAGCTAAGTTAGCTATTTTAGACATGATTTAGGTCAGGTAAAATTGGACTATATTAAGACTACATTAGATACAATTTAGACCAGGTCACATAGAGTTTGGCTAGAAACTCTGGACTTTAACTGATTTATGCCAGATTTAAGATTGTTTAAATTGGATTCAGAAAAGGTTAGACAATGTTAAACTGACGATAGACCAATTTACACAAAAATTTGGCCAGAAAAACCTATACCATATAAAAACTACTACAAAAGTATATTTCAGACACAGACGCTCCTCTTTGTATATGTTTAACTCTGTAGCTATTCAAAAGTGGTGACATGTTGTGTTTTGTTATAAGTACAGCCTGTTCCTTCTACATCCTCTTTCAGGCTAGAAAGGGTTTAAAAGACAAGAAAAAAAGTCCCACAGCACAAGTTTTCTAAGAAATGATGTAAAAGCTAGAGATTCAGCTCCAGATTAGACAAAGAGCGTAACATTTCTAATAAAGGCAGCATGTAGAACAGCAAAATCTGACTTTTCTAGGTTTTCAGATGAAGAAAAAAAGAGACAGAAAGGTGAATCATTTAGATAACCACAATCCTCTGGCCATCCCCTCACATGAAACAAGTTCTCACAGGATGTTTTATCCCTGTAATCTGCAGGCTTAATCTCAACTTTGTCTTCTCCCGGCTATTTAGGAACGGATTTGGGACCCCCTTGGAAAAGAAAACCTGCTTCTACCCCCCATTTCCCGGCAGAGGGGCAATCTCTCTGCTATGAGATCCCCTGGCCACACCACAGCCCACAAAAAACATAAATACACAAAGAAACCTTCACACACATCCTGGCACCTTCCTATCTGTATCTGTGGAAATCTGATCTCCCAATGTAGGCCTGTCCCTGCGTGCTGTAAATACATCGATTTTTCTTCTGTCATTGATGGCCACTAAAAAGAGCTCAGGGCTTGTCCCACGAACACAAATCAATATATTCTCAGTCAATACGTGTGTGTTTTTTGTCTCGATTTTATGTTTGGAATTGTTGGCTCTATTGATTATTTTCACATAAGCGAGGCCACCTACCAGCAGGAGTATTGAGCCTGTCAAATATGAGCTCTGGTATTTCCATGCGTGACATAGAAAATATAACTGAGCAGCTGAGTTGTTTTGGACTCCGAAATGATAGTTTGGGGAGTTATTTTAAATGGGACGACATGCCGGAGGGTTGCATTTCATCAGTCATTCTGCTTCTGAAAGCTGGAATGTCACATTGTTGATAGGGCAACTTGTGATTGTGGTCACACACATTATAGAAGCGCTGGTTCATGACATCTTTACTTTGCATGTTCGGATATTGTAGCTGCTGGGATGCAAATCGATTCTTTAGTCTTCTCCGGAGTCTCTGTCAGGCTCAAGTTACTGTTTCTACAGCTGTTTAGGGTTGTTGTTCTTTGCTTTTCTCCCGACCTGCAGCTACAACCTCTAAGCCTAAACACACTAACACACACAAGCGCATGTGCACACGGAGCACACCGTGAGAACCATCCGTCTCCAGCAAGGCGGTGAGAAGGCATGAAAAAATTTATCTGAGGAAGCTGCATTTTGAAGAATGATGGAACAAAAACTGCTTGTCTTATCTTCTGTGCTGACATTGCAGAGACTCTGTTATCCATTTTTTAAGCACTTGAACAATTGTATATAAAAACAAATGTTTTATACAACGACTTACAAGATGTAGGATATCAGTTGTTCAGGAAACATACTTTGTTGTTTTCTCAAGAGTGAGATGATAAGTTGCCCCCCAACCCATAAAAGAAACTCCAGCTATGGCTATGAGCTACAAACAGGATATTAGTGGAATTCTCCTCCGCTTCCACTTCCTGTTGGTCACAGTTTCTGAAAATCTCTTTTGCCACAGGAAACAGCAACTTCTGACTGGCAAACTAGATAGTAAAAAAGTTAGGTTTCAGGCGATAAGAGAGTCCTACATCTTCCAGTTACTGGTTTTAAAAGTCTACAGAGAAGCCCAATTGCAGGGGAAGTTCTTACATAATTGCCCGCTTCGGTATTTTACCAAATCACAACTGACATTGTACAGAATAAAAGCTGCAACATCTTTGGATGAACATCAACCAAAAGGATTTTTATTAGTTAAAGCATTGGTCTCATGCTAAATTGGGAAACATACATAAAACAAAAATGATCTGTGCTAATGGATACAAACTGCATTTTGTTTGACTCCCCACTCTCAAGTAAACAAATAGGCAATGTTGCAAGAAGAAATTAAAAATTTGGAACATGCTTTGGATCAGATATCTCCAACTTCAGTTCTTGAGAACCACTGTCATTCAGGTTTTAGATGCTTCCCTGCTGCAACTCACCTGACTCAAATGAAAGGGTCTTTAAAGCCCCGCTTCCACCAAGGGGTCTAGCTCAGGACAGGAGGATTTGGTGCAGTTTGGTACAGTAAACCCTGATATCTGTTACATTTCTGCAGCCAAACATACCCTTACCTGGTTGATGGGGTATAAGCCGGGCGATCTACGTATTTGAACTATAATGAAGAAGAACGTGACAGAAACATAGGACATGAATGGTGGATATTCAGAAGTTTGTGTTCTTTTGTCTTTGCTTGTGGCTTCCAAAGAATAAGGATGGTTCAGACCAGACATTCTGGCACCCTTCTGGCACCATCTTGTACCGAGCTGGACCGCTTGATGGAAATGGGTCTTAACGGTCTTGTGCAGAACTTGACTGCTGGGGAGAACCATTTTATTTGAATCATGTTTGTTGCAGCAGGGAAACATCTACAACCTGCGGGATAGTATCAAATCCCTGCATTACAGGGATATGAACAACTCTTAAACCTCTTCAGCTGTGGACCAAACCCTTCCAATCTCCGAATGTGACCTTTTTCACCTGCACTTGTTCATTTCATCATGGTTTTACCTAGTCATTACACTATGGAGGCTTCTGTATGACGCTGTATCCATGTATATAGTTATTTTTTCATCCACAGGACACAAAAAAGAGAAATTTGTCTCAAATTTGGGGAGGTTATATCAACTTCTGTGAGACTGTGTTGTTCAGACATGGGAACAAATCATTGTTCTTACCTTATCCCATAATGCTAAAGCAGTGCAGCAAGATTTTCCTTCACTGCTGTCTTAACTGCTGACACAGTGCTGTGGAGGTATGTGTGGCCATCTGAAACCAAACTATTCTAATCAGCTGCAGGCTGTAACTACACATTTACAACACAGACTCTACGACTGCATCAGTTTGTTCATCTAACTCCCAACAGGTCAGAAAATAATCTTTTTTTGACGGGTTTAAATGTATCTCTTGTGCTTTGTCTCGTATTGTTTACACAGTGATTTCTACAAGTGTACAGCATTTTAAAAAAAAATCTAATTGATACAAATAAGATCGGAAAATCTTCTTTTTCCACCACATTAAGAACAACCTTCATACACGACAGACTGATCATGCATCCATGCCCAGCAAATCGAGCCTGGGGGAACCAGTGGCCCGTAACAAAATGAACAAGTCGGAAATCGCACACTGATGCACAGCTGGAAATTTCACTGCTTCTGTTTCTCATCATGTTTGAACAGCGTAGGAGACATGCTGGGTCACAGAGTAAAAGAGCAGACATCTATTCATGGCTATACAAGCCCATCTGGCTCGTCTTACAACCTTCCTCTTCTCCTGCAGGAGCCGGGCATACCCCCATCCAGCCTGTCATCAAGACGTCATTAAAGCCCTCTCCGTCTCTCCTTTGACTGGTCAGTCTTTTGCCTCCTTCCAAACAGATATTCCTGCACTCTTTTTCACATTGCTTCTCCTCTGAGTTGTTGTCCTCCTTCTGTCCATCTCTATTTCTGACATGGGAATCTGGAGTGTCACAGCTTGTTTGCGTGCAGAGGAGGGGAGGAAGGACCTTTCGAAGCAGTTGATGGAGGCTGTCAGGAGGTCGAGCTATTGTGGGACAAAGACATTGTTAGGAGTTGGCATTTACACGAACCTGAAGGTGTAGACATGAAATGATTAAACCAAACAGTCAATGGAGTATAATGCTTTCCTGTAGTTGAGTAAGTATTAGTAAATGTATTGTGTAACATAAAAAAAAGAGCCTTTGCAATGTGTAATTTGTTTTATACTTAATATTATCAAACTGAGTGAATTAAATTAGTAAAACATCTGCATTATACAGATGTTATAATCTCAACATTCCTCAACAACGTGCACAAACACATGACTTATAAACCAGAAAACAGACCCACGGCAAAAAAAGGGAAATCATTTGTTTTTCAACATGACTGTCATCTTCATGGATGCCATTTTTAAGCCTTGTTCTCATGACTAGACATTACAAATTATTATAACATAATTATAGTTTGTAGCTGCATTCATAGGCTGTGAAGGAAAAGCAGCCTCAATTATTCATGTTTTTTTAGCTGTTCAAAATGAAAGGATAAAATAACTACAAAAGAGCATCTAAAAAAAGTGACACAGGTAACTAGTTGTATTCTTTCAAAAGAATATGAAGTAATTCATTCTAATTTAATTTCATGTCATGATTTTGCTTCTGTACAAATTTTATTTTACATTTGATATTGAACTTAGACCTATCCCTGTTGTCATCACCAAATCTGATTTTGTCATTTTCTTGGTTACAGTTGAGATTTTCAGAGACTTTCAACAATAAAGATCATTCCTGTTTTTATACAGAAACATTTGTTTTAATAAAGTTGGGTAAATTACCCTTTTTCTGTTCTGTGTTTGGGCCACATTGACACCAGGATAGTAGGTTCGGCAGGGAATGCCGAGAAATGTTTCACTTTCATTTGGTTTGGCTTGCTTTCATGTCGCACTTTACTTCAGCAGACCAACCTGACAGCCTCTTACAGTTTTTCCTTTCATATTAATAAAGTATATTTGATTTAATTTCAGTTTAAATTCATTCAGTCTTGGGGTTTCTGTTTTTACTTTGGTGTTCAAACTTTATGTGGTTTTCACAAGAAGCTGTCCAGTATCAGCGGCAGGTGAGGCATCTTCTCTTTGATTTACTGGATGGTCCGTTTGTGTTCACAGTAGCAAGTGTACGGAGACCCCCAGTTTTCAAGTGTAACAGAGTTTGCTTTTTTTGGTCCGCACTTGAGTGTGAATCAGGGTTCACGCTACTCCAAACAAACTGTACTATCTGTGAAAGTGGAGGGTTTGTTTAAAGAAAAACCAAACAGCACCAGTAATGTGCCCTTAATGACCAGCCTTGACAGCAGAGTCTGTGGCTTTTCAACGGGTTCCTTCCTAAGTCAAATTTATGTTCTTTCTCTCATTTTTCACAGTTACTATCAGTGGCTGATCATTGGCCTCTAAGCACTTTGAATTTTGTCCCTTTTTCAACATCATAACAACATAAAAAAAGAAGCAATACTGTGTATGTATGCAACTATCACTTGCTATAATCCCCATATGGTCAGGAGGCGCCCCTCTCAACCTCAGTGTAGGCTCAGACTGGTGCTATACCTTCTGACCACAGATGACCATCATTCATATGGTAATATATTGGTTCCTTTAAACAGATGAGGTCTGTTTATCAAAGTTGTTTGCTCCTCATTTTCCTGCCTCCAAAGTATTCACATTTGAGTTTGCATCCAGCCACTTACTCCTGACAATAACCAGTGACAACTTTCACTGAATGCTGTGACAACTCTAGATTCAGCTTACAGGTAACAGTTTCACAGTTGATGTCATGAGAATTTTGATGTACAACTCTAAAAACAGGTTAACCAACTGCTAACGTGTTGTCAGTTAAATCTAAAAAAAACATCTACATTACTACTTTTACATTAATCACTTTCATTCGAAGAGTTCCCAAACAAACTTATGTCTGAAGAGTTAGAGTTGGTTCAATCCTACCATTCAGCACCTGTGGAGCTTCTGTAATGCAGTAGGTAATTTTTCCATCATTAGTGACACAGTAATAGTTGAATTAGTCACCTGGATCATTCTGCTTTCCCTGCAGGAGACCCTGCTGTCTTTTATTATGACCCGCTGCCAAACTGGGTGTCAGATACATGCACCAATTTGTGTTTTAGACAATTTAATTGATATTCAGCTGTGGCCTAGATTGTCTGAAGATGTTAAAGAGATCTGCCCGAGGCTGTTAAAAAGTTTGCAGAGACGAGCACTTCTATGTATGAAAATATTTTTCTTGCAAAAGGAGAGTGACTTCAGGCCTACACATTTCCTCTGCTTGTTTGACTTGAAGTTGAGCACCAAGGCTGACATTTCACCAAGATAGAACCAGGAATACAGTTAATTAGTATGTGTCAGAAATCCTGCTGATCCCTGTTATTATTTCTCAAGTTGATGACTAAAATTAGCTGCACAAAAACATCAACAGATGCAGAGGTTGCTTTTGTATTTACTTTCCTACTTAATGACACAGTTTTTATATAACTCATATATTTAGCTGTATGTGCATCACAGCGCTGCATTCCTCTTTATGCACAATTTTTCAAAATCTTGGCAGCAGGTCACGAGAGCTCATGCAGACAGACTGAAGAATGTAATTAGAGGAAACAGACTGCATTAGATCAGATTAGACTTTAGTAGGTCAACGGGCAACTTACATGTAATCTGTTGTCAGATCATTTGTTTGTAGGTTTCTATTCTACCGCTTTCTGCCTGATCATCAAGTGATGAACATCCTCAGGAATCATAAGCAAGTTCAAACTGTTGTCTCATTTCATAGACAGGTAGATATGTTTCTTTATTTTTATTTCTTTTAGTATTTCAAGACAGATATTTCTCGAGAACAGCTATTCAAACATGCCAGATGATCTTATGACTGGCCATGTTCTCCTCTATGGGATCCTACAATTAGACCATATCAGAGGATGATATGTCAGGTGGGGATCCTCTGTGGTTTTTGAGGGTCATCGCAAGCAGAATCCTCAGGGGAGGTCCTGCCCAGTGTGGCGCCATGGTGAGGGGCCTTCCCTCGCCCTGGCAACCAGACTAGGTTTAAATTAGGAAAGGCTAACCCCAGAGCTGTGGTGAAGACCAGGGCGAGGTCAAGTGCTCTGGTTTGCTTTGATGATGTTGGAAGTTTCAGAGCTGAGCAGGCAGACGCTCTTCATCTGCAGCCAACACACCGAGGATGGATCTAGTGCTGCTCATCGCTAGTGTCGTTCCTTTAGGGTTTATGTATGTGAAGAGCAAAGTAACTGTGGTCTACAAAGACAGTATATATGCAAACTTAACTAATGTCACCAATCTTTTTAATCTGTTAGGTTTACAGCACTTTTACAATGTCCATTCTTAACGTTTGGTGAGACAACAGGTGCAACAAAGATTTTCCTTTTAAAACAGTTTTCCAGTCAGAATTCAGTCTCCATCATCATTTTCATGATGTCAAGCTTTGGATTTCATGATGTAGGTGTCTGGAGCAGACGGCCACTCAAAGGTTTTCAAGAAATGAGTACTTGTTTCTGTCCTCTCTGAATTTAAATAACTCTTGAGTCTCCAGTGGAGTTCAGCAGTTTTTCAGGGCTGCACAGAAACAAATAAACGAGAATCGTCTTTATTACTCTTCCAAATGGACCTTGAAAAAGGTTCGATGTTGGCAGTTCCTGCAGCTGTAACGCACCAGACTGAAGATACACAGAAGCATTCTTTATATTTCATAGAACAAAGAGCAGAGTCATTTGAAGGATCTTCAAGATTGGAAAAGTCTTGCAGAGAGATTTTATAGCGCTGCATCCTAGAAATGACAGCTTCTATTTGGCTTTAAAAAACAACTTTACTCCTCTTTTCTCTGTCCCATGTATCTGTCAGTTTGCTGCATAACCTGTTTTTATCTCAGTACAGCCAGAAGGTTACAGCCTAAGCCTCGACTCAGTCTGTCTGCACACTCAGACTTAGTCTGTCTGCTTATTGCTATTCAATTTGTGGCACAAAGAGTAAAGGTGAAGAAACAAGTTTAAAAAAAAAAGAAAAAAGAAAAAAAAAGAAATACATTGTGTTTAATTAGATTAAATGTTTAAATGTGGAGACTCATCATTCTAATCTGCAGAGTTACACATCTCATCATGCTCGAGAATGTTTATATATGCTCATGCATGGGCTGCATACACTTGCAGGGTTGCATATCCTGTAATTTCTTCCTTTTAAAGTCTTTCATCTGCAGCCAAGTGAAATGTACATTTAAAGGGAGGTCACTTACTATCTATATATAACACAATGAGGTTAGAAAGTTTGTAAAACAAACCAAAAAAAGAAAGAAATACAGAAGCAGTTTGGGCAACTTGATTTATTGAAAATTTGTTTAAAAAAGTTTATTCTTGGTTTTAAAAGTGGATGTTTTAAGGTCACAACTGTAGCTCAGTTATTGCTTCATTTGATGGGACACAGAATTTGGACATGTATCCCCCTGGCATTCCTGCAATCTTGCAGGAACATCCAAAGCATCCAATGTCCCACTGGAATGCTGAAGGGTTAACAGAAAAGTTATCTAAGGAAGTTAATCTTTTAAAATGTTTTGAAGTAACTCTTTTTGCAGCATAATTTGTAGAATTTTTCTCTGTTGCGTGCCTGTCAGCGTTAATGGACCACATGAATCCATTCTGTCACTTGAGCGTGGACATGTGAAGGTTGCAGGATTGGCATCTACCCTAGCAGCAATGTGAATCAGTTCTGCCAAAGTGCACTGGATGAGAGGTGTAGCATCCTCCAAAAACTTGTTAAGGGTTAAGACTTTCAAACGTTTTAATGATTCATGCTTCTAGCATCAAAATTAAACTGCAAGGCTTGAGTGCATTTCTATCGCTGTGGGTTTGTGTGTGATAGAGCTGACTGAGGCTATTTGAAGCTGTGGATGATGTGTCCTTTAAAACGTACATTTTCCCAAACAAATTTAACTGACTGTGGGACACATCAAAGCTGCCACCTAAAGAGGAAAAAGCCTGTCATTGAAAGTAGCCGGGGCCATATTTTGAACATATGGTCCCAGGAGACAGTTTTTATCCTGTTTGATAAAAAGAAAAACATCAAACTGAAGGTGAAAGAGGGTGTGATAAGTGGCCAAAAAAGGGTGTGATAAGTGGGTTATGAACGCTGTGCCCTCGTGGGAGTTGAAAATCAGAGTGTGGATGACTGTTTTCGTTGATGCAGCCAAGGAGCGAAGGCCAGCTGTCGACCTGATGTTTCCTTGTTCCCACATGACCAGAAATAGATCTGACTATGTGATTAGGTTGTTTTCTCTCTACGCAGCGGCCTAGAATATTTTCACTGTGAGGCACACATTGCAGAATGTCACGAGACAGGAAGTATTGATCTATATTTTATATGTTTTATGGCACAACATTTTTCATTTTTTGGCTTTAAATTGCTTC
The DNA here is from genome assembly GCA_037177055.1 of Atherinosoma microstoma. Taxonomy (NCBI): domain Eukaryota; kingdom Metazoa; phylum Chordata; class Actinopteri; order Atheriniformes; family Atherinidae; genus Atherinosoma; species Atherinosoma microstoma. The sequence continues at coordinate 7,775,947 of JBBBVU010000006.1, forward strand.
ACAATGACATATCAGGATGGAAATCTGTCTGCACCAGCTGTTCATAGTCTTTTAGTGAAGCTCTGCTGGCTTATTTATCTGAATACACCTTTTTTGCAACTTTAGAAAAAAAAAATCCTCAAATTATATAATGAATTAAGATAAACCCATTTGGTCCCCACCTTTTATTTGGTCAATGTGCAGCTTTGCCACCTGGTTCACCAACATCCTCAGTGGTAACATGTCATGTGACTAACTTAATATATCTTTGATTTGTTTTTGCAGTTTTCTAAATGACAAATCTATTCACACCTTCTGGTCTAAGGAACATTTGCTCTAACATTCACTTTCAAACTTTTGTAACAACAGCACTTTTAGTTGATGAACCTCTCTGGTTTGCAGATGTTCACAACAAAATTTTATAGGGAGAAAAACAAATCCAGAATTTATGAAATCACATCACACAAAGGCAGAAAGAGCTGGGAAATTTGATGGATAACTATCTTAACTGCATCTGTTTCACAGATTATGGATGAAATACATAGTTTCTGTGACAGATAGTGATTAATATTTTTTTTTAAAACATACCATGATTTAATAATTCTTTTTACAGAATAAGTAATAAAATTTTGTCACTGTAACGCTCAACTCACTCATCCACCATCTCACCAGTTCAACTCGCATATCTTCTCATATCTAATGCCATAAATTTCTGTCTTGCAGGTCAAACTATTTTTTTTAAAGTAATTTGTCTTGCATATCTTGTAAATCAGTTTTATCAAAGTTTATTCATCAATTTTTTATTAATGTAATACTTTGAGTTCTTATGAATCACTGTAATGATTTTCATTTATTGACTGCTGCTGTCACATTTAAATTGCCTAGCAAGCCCTCCAACAGAAATGATCATACAGGCCAATCGCTCATACCTTTCAACTTGCTGCATTTCAAGCTTGAAATGACGCTATATAATGTATATATTTCTTTTTACACACATTAATTCCCCTGAGGGAACCATAAAGTTTTTTTTATTTCATTACAATGAAACTGTCACTTCCTGGTTAAGTTAACTTCATTATGTTGGGGATGGCATGCCCCCGTGTATGCCATTTTTACGTCGGCAACCAATCACATGCAACTGATTGGCACAAAATGGGAAATATACGTTGTTTGAGACTGCATGGAAGCTTATTTTGATGAGAGATAGTCAACATTTTTACTCTATTCTATAAGGAAAAGTCAATTAAATGTAGTCTTAACTTATCATTTCTAACTTATGAAAACTAGTTTTGATTAAAAATGGGTATAAATAGCATGTTATGTAAATATAGCAGGGCTTTGAATTTCATGAATTGTTGTCACCAAAGACTAATCCACAAATGAAGTAGTAACAAATTGTCCTGCGTAAAAAGGAATAATCCAAAAAGTTTAATTTATTTTCAAAATATGACAAGGGAAATCACATGATAAAATTATTTTTATTATGCCAAGTTTCTTAATCGAGACACTTAAAATGAAAAAAGGACAATGCTAATTTCTCTGACTTTCTTTGTGCCTGTGGTAAAAGAAGAAACATCACATCTTTCTGGTATGACTGTTGGAAATATCGTTGGGTTAAAGAAGAAGAAGGTGCAGGGAAACTGTCCATTTGTGTCAAACAATTCCCCCTCACTGGTTTGTTCATCCTTTGTGAACATGGTTTTTGGAACTAGGAATATGTAGCCTTCATAAGTCAGGAATTGAACCAGTATTTCACCCAAATCAGGAAACTGTCCATAGCTGTATTACTCCCTGAAAGAAAACAGCAATAAGTCTTCATTGTTCAGTTCCGGTTCAGCCCAGTTGCAGTCTGTCCTTGTTATATGACAATGAAGGTCAACTGACCTCCAGCACTCTGAAAGGAAAACGCATTAAACTCCTGCATGCTCCTCCTCATGTAAGTTCAGTCAGAGCAGAAGCCCTCTGGCAGGCCCACCGTTGTTCCTCTGCAGTCTCTCCTGACGTCAGTCTGTTATTTGAAGAGGCTCCTGGTCAGGTTTCCCACAGGGCTGAGACTCAGCCCTTCTCCTTGACTCCCTGGGAAGCAGGGGTCATGCATCAGAGAAGGGAATGAAAAGAGGCTACTCCTCTGATTTATGGGCCAACGTAGCTATATGATACCTTCAGCTCAGATGGTTCTTGTTACAGAAAGGCGGGTAAATCAAAGCTGAATCCCGCAGCACCTCCAGCCAACGTAGGTTTAAAGTTTCAGCCATTTGAGGGGAGAAGTTTGGCATTCTGCAGATAGTTAAACCTAACTTTTGAAATGTCCAGACAATAAGCTGGTACAACACTTAACATTTGGGTTGCATTTACAGATGTTAGCCAGCTGTTGTATTTGGACCAGCATTACATAACAAATTCATCTGCTGCTGCGTTGGATCATTCCAGTCATTCCACAACCTCCGTTATGAGAATTTTATCTAAGGCTGTCAGCAGATGTGTTGGTCTGTAGTCAGATTATAACTGTATCAAATTACACCTTGGGGTCACATTTAGGAGACTCATAGCTCAAGAACTCAGCTTGAAATGATCTGTATGTTTTTGGTCATTTGTTGTCTTAAATGTTGAACTTTTTAAGGTTCAGATTAAGTTTTCTATTTTGTTTTATGTTTTGTGATTTGTTCTGATCCCGTTGGGTTAGTCTTGATTCCTCGGTTTTATCGATCTTATATTTATATTTAGTTCAGATTTATTCCTGATTTGTTTTGCCGAGCTTGCTCCCTTGTGCTTTTTGTTAGGCTTACTTCCTGTTCTTGTTTCATATCAGGTTTTCAATTTCTAATTTCCTGATCATGTTTGTCATTGTATGATCACCCTCAGTATTTATAAACCAGGTATTTGTGATACAACTATTGTTTGAAATAACATAATTTATCTGAATTTATTCAAACACAACCAATACCAATTAATCATAAACTGATGCTGAGTTGATGTTGGTTCGCTCCTTTTTATTTTGTCTCAAAGACATACCAGTAATAATCTTTTGGATTGCACTCCTCTTAACCTTTATGCTGGTGGAAATGGTTTTCTGTATTTCTGGGGCTCTGTAATTACCATTCTTGATTTCTTCCAGCTCTCAGTAAGACCTCATGACTTATTTAGTGACAACTGAACATGTAAATGTTGTTGCCTATAACTGTATGAATTTAGTCCGTGTTATGTTCATTTAATAATTTTCCTATAACTCATAATCTTAATCTTTATTGGAGCAGTGGCTCAGGCAGCGTTTCCATCCATCTGCCCCAGGGCAGCTGTGGCTACACATGTAGCTCACCACCACCAGTGTGTGGATGTGGCGTGAAAATATATGGATACAATGAAAAGCGCTATGTACATCCATTATTAATATTTTTAGTCTTATAAATCAGAGGGTTATTTATTTGTCTTAACCACTTGAAATCTGTTGTCACAAATTTGAGACAAATCCCTTCTAGCCTTTGTTTATTTTATTTCTTTATATCAAACTGAATTATTTTATTCATCTATTTGCTTTAATTCATTCATAATATATGGAGGTATTCATTTCATTTTAATTATTCATTATTTATCTTTAGAAATTGTTATTTATTTATTTAATATTAATTGTATATTCTTTAATGTTTTACTTTGTTTTTACATTATAAATAAATTTAAGCATTAAGATGTCAATGTGAATCTGATACAAGTGAAAAGCATTGCAGGGCATGAAAATAATGCATAATATTTTATGGCCTGCGTTACTGCAGCACTTCAGTTTCACTTTGTCTGAAATGCTTCATTTTACTGTTTCATCAAGCTCACAGACCTGAATTGCCCATTCTGCTCCAATTGTTCAGCTGATGAGTCAATTTTTTTTTAAAAGATGGCAAGTGTTTTTTTTGGTCTCCCCAAATCCCCACAAGACAGGTATTATGCAAATAGATTTTGTGACAGAAGTAGTTTGTAAAAGAAGAAAAGATGAATCATTTTGTCATTTGTGGGAAAGAATATCAAACTAGTTGTCATTTCCAGGACATTAAAGTTTAAACACTAAACCCTTTAATTCAGTTTAAAGGCTAAATCAATGAGGAGCAAAGTTCTTCTGCTGTAAACTTAGTGAATTTAAGTACTTTTCATTTGTCCCTTTGTGACTTTTTCCTTTAAAAAAAGACGAATGACAAACGGGACTTTTGTGACAAGCCTTAGCTACTCCATAGAGAAGGGGGGTTGCTATTGCTCTAGTTGTACTGTATGCTGTGTCTGAGAAGTTGCTAGCAGGCTCACTCGCACTCATGATGCTAAAGAGAAAGTGGAACAGCATCCACCACACTGCAGCTGACTGACAGTTTCAACTGTAAAAAGAATTCTGCCATTTCTTACTTTCTCTCTGAGTGATTGTGTAGATATAGCTGAATTCCCAGCAAAAACAGTCTTAAACCTAACTGCATGGTGGTTTTGTCACATGACGCTGAGGTTATAAAATCAAAATTTTATTAGAGCAAAACACCAAGTTTGCACATTTGCAAAGGTCTGTGGCTGAACACTTACTGGGCCACTTTTCAGGCACAGTTTTAGACTTTTTTCATCCTCTGTTAACAGAAACAGAAAATCACATGAATGACAGCACTTTGATTTGGAATTTTGCTTTATTAAAATATAATACATGTGGAAATGCTTTCCCATTACATTTAATAGGAAAATATGTCCAAACCTTTGACTGGTACTGTATGTATATATGGAGCTGAGGAAAAAACTGATTTAAAAAATCAAAACCAAACAGAATGCAAATAAACATGATGATGAATATGCTTTGATCAGTCCAATATCAAATCATGGAAGAAACCTGTTTTGTTTATATCATCAACACTGATGTGAACACAACACCCACAGTTTATATTGAGACGGCAGGAAGATCCAGCAGACCGTGGACTGGTCCAGAGGATGACGTTTATGTAAATATGAATATGATGAATAAATACAGAAACTCTTAATTGTGTTCAACTCCTAAATAGATAAAAAGAGATGAGATTGGCTGATTTCTATCTGTCTGAAGAACAGCTTGCAGCTCACTCTGCTTTTTGCATTATACTGAAGAATAGGGAAAACCAGATAAGCATAGTATAACCAGTGATACACAAGACTGCAATCTTGTTTCTGCTGCAAGATGCTAAAAGAAGCCACTTTTTAAGTTTAAAAATGCTGGCATTGGTTTCAGAATCAGTATGAGGTATGAACAGAGCTTTTGACTTTTACATTAGACCACCACCGCTGCAACAAGTAAATCTCTTTTGCGTGTATCTTTTTGATGTTTTGAGGACATATCTAATAAAAGTATGCTTCAGTAACAGCTGGTAATTGGCTAGAATGGTTCAGACCTCCCTCCGCAGACTCCACTGTGCTAGTTTTATGCTCGCGTGTCCCTGAGTCATGAACGTAGCTTCTCTCAAGCGCAGACATCCGCAGTCTGCTGGCGCAGAAGAACTAGGCCAGCTTTGACACACTTCACAACCCTGACACACATTATTGATGCTCAGGGCATGGAGAAAAAAAAAAAAAAAGCTATGACTGCATCCCAGTTGGAGACCACTCGGACACAAAACTGTAGTATTTCATTTGTGAGGATGTGAAATAGTTTTTCTTTTAGATTTTTTTTTAAAAGAACCTTATATACAGAGTTCTTTGCACTGGAAAAGCTTTGTTAGTAAACAAGACAACACTGTGTGACATTTTACAGTAAAAAAAGAGTCTGATTTTTAGATCCACAGTGTTACGAATAAGTCTGTTATGCTTTAGTGGCTGTTAATGCCTTTAAGCAAAGAAAACCCACTACTGTCTGTATAATTCACAAATAGTTTACATTTGTTGCTCATTCGATTTTTAAGAATACTTCTGTGTAGTTACACAGATGTTTTTATTCAGTAAAATATCAACTTCATCAAAAAGTGGGTCAAATTCTACTGAACAGAATTTGCTGGTGGGCAGAATTGCAAAGCAGGAGGTCTTTGAGCTTCCTACAGTGACTTTTATGCAAGTGAAAAACCACATCTGCAGCATCAAAGCCTGGAGTGGTGGATTCCTGCTAGTTTATCATCCTCTTTTCAAACTACCAAAGGATTTTTCTTTTTTTACAAGCACACCGAAGCCTTAAACAGGTACACCGGCTCGACTTTTATCCCCAGAAAACTTTGCTTGCACAGCACCAGAGCAACCTAAACCACGTTAACCCTGTAATAATCAGATCTAAATTGTCCCCTGCCAGCTGTTGTCTGTTTGTTTCCAGGCAGGCTGAAGAAGAAAGGCCAAACCCAAAACATGACCATATGTTTAAACCTTGTCCTATGAACCCAAAACAGGATGTCACAGCAGGCCCTCCGGTCAGAATAACTGACTGAGACACAGGCACACAGGAGGGCTATTGTTTTGTTCTGCTCTGGGAAAGACAGAGAAGGGAAAGGGGGAGTATTGTATATGGGAAGAAAGAAAGAAATAAGATGTGCATGTTTTGGTGCATAGTTACTGTGTGCAGCATATGAGCATGCAAAATTTCTAACAGTCCAGAGATGGTAAATGTAAAATCCTATCTTAAATTAACTACTGTATATAATAATAATTCTTCACTTTACTTTTAAGAATCAAGTTTTATCCTGTAAACTGCTGAATGTGTCTCTTACAAACAACACCCCTGCATTGAACAGCTGATGCTTCAGCTTTCTATCGTCTCCTTTTTCTTCTCTTCACTCTTTTTCTCTTCTGTTTACGCTCTCCTGTCTTTTGTCCCCAATCCCGTTGTGAGGTCCAGCATTAATGTGTAAACTCACCGATAGAATAATTTGAAATAGGGGCTATTACTTGAATATCAGAAGGAGCCTTATATCCATAAAGCTCCTTTTGGCAAAGCAAATTTGTTCAGCGCAACACAGCAGCCAGATCACCATTCTGCTTGCTATGATGTTGGACAGGACAAGTAAAAAACAACAACAACAAACAAACAAAAAAAAACTGCCCTGCCTCCTATTTTTAATTTTTATAAAAGAATGTATTAGTCTATAATCAAGATATACCATTCTTTGTAGTGCGTGTTAAGATAAATCACTTACTTGGAGTTAGTATAAGAGCTCATGGAAATTGCAATTTGTTACCAAAAAGAACAAACTTAAAGAAAATTGCTAGCTGAGGCCCATTCCATATAATCTGGCTTGTAACATGAGCTCATCCTCTCTTGTGTTAATTTTGATGCTTCTAACACAGAAACAAAATACTTGCAAAGCCATGTATGAGAATGAGAAGGACTACAGAGCTTGCTTGCCATTTATTTGCAATTTCCAAGTGATTATTATTTGTGAAATTGCTCTTTATTGGCACGATTTTGTGAAACTGACCCTTGTTTCAAGAGCCCAAAAAGTTTTCTTTGATCCCTCTTGGCTGAAACCGCTTTCAGGATATAAGAAGTGGGGTCACGTTAGTAGTTTCTTAAACCCGGGATGACATACTTTAAGGTGAGCTTTCACCCAGATGTTTCTGGTTTCTACTGTTTGTGTTTGGCCAAGTGTGCAAACCACTGGATGCATATTTGTCAAACAGGAGCAAAAATGAAATTCTATAGAAAAACATTAGTAATAATCTCCAATTAGAGTCAGAGTCTTTATGAGTCTCCTTGCAATAGTTTCGTTTCTGACTCAGTTTAGGAAGTCAGCACAAATTAAAAGTAGTTTCAGATTTTCCCCTTGGAGACTTCAAACCATTGTGTGCGGCAACATGTGAAAACAACTGCTGACTCAGAAAAGACTAGTGTGAGGAGGAGGCTGCAGACAGGGTGGAGGGTCTGCTCCCAGACAGAGTAGACATAGCATCAGGCCACACAGAGGCCTCCTTGTCTACTAACACAACCTGTTGCAGCGCTCTCAAGAGCATGCTATGCAGGGAATGCAAAAAGGATTAACGCACAGCCACTTGAGATAATGTGAAAAATGATATGTAATGAGATGGTGGGAGGCATTAGAATGAATTGAGGATGAGACTAGATCTTTTTCTTCCCTTCATCTGTGATTGCTCCTATAGGTGCGTGCAGAATTTGGATCCTGCACTCCAAAACAAATGAAAGATATAATCACCAAAAAATAACCCTTACTCAGACTTTATTTGAAACTTGTGTTTATTTGATGTGTGCATCATACACAAACCTCTTTAGAATAAAAACTAAATCTCTCAAATATACATCAAATAAAAAAAGAGAATCAGAAGTTACGGAGCCACTTTGTAAACATGCAACCAAAGAGCTTTTAACAAGATATCTGGAAAAGAAAAGAAAAGGAGGTTGCTCCAGAAGTGTGTCATGCCCGTGATAAATACAGAAAATAACACCAAGGCTGCAAGTAAGTGTGCTCATTTATCACATGTATAAATATACTGTGGCCATGAGTTTGGTAGCACTCGGCCCACAAGGTCTCTCAGTTTAACCCACACATACTTCAACCCTGTACACATTTCAGTGGCATCCTCCAGGGCAAGCAATGGAAATGACCTTTCATGGAGATAACGTTAGAATCAGAGAAGAATGGATGAAGTGAGGTAGGATCTGTGCTTATCAGGAGGGGGGCGGCTTCAGCCTCCCATGCTTGTTTTGATGGGCCAGCTGGGGAGGTTAAACATCTGTAAACTGCCAGATGGTGAAAGTGACTCCTTTAAACATCTAACAGCCTGAACTCCTTTACTTTAAGAGGTAAATATATAACTTTGTGAGTCTGCCTTCAGTCTTGCAGTAAATTTGGTTACATTAAAACTGCTTGCCTGACCATTAACCATTTATATTTTCCTTTTTGTGATTTCTGTGAATCATAAACCTGCACAGCACTGACCATTAAACAGGCTTGAAACTTAGCAAATGTATCACAAGTGAACGATTAACACTGACCCCCTTTGGGGATTGAAACAATGAAGTATAAATTAAAATGATAAGCCAAGCACGACTCCTTGTTGTCCAGGGTTTGGATGCTTCTTTGAATCCAGCTCAGTGTCTAACATAAAATGAGATGAATCTCTGGAAAGCTAAACTGCTATATTTTATTCCCTCTTTCTGTCCAGTACAGTGCATTAATGACCCCACAGGGGTGCCTCGCATGTTTGTTCCAACGCCTGCGTTTAAGGAGTAAAAAAAAGGGGGGGAAAGCAACACACAAACTAAACTGGAACAGATTCGAATGAGGTACTCATGGTTCACTTCACACTCACACAACAGCTTCCCATTTTAAAAAAAGAACATAGCTTAGTGGTTTTCCATTTTAAATGAGTCATTAAGGGGATGTTTATGCATGTGTGAAATAAGCATACACATATGTGCCTTATGAAGGGTCACAGGGGGGATTTCGAATCAGCTCTAAATCCACTTCTGTCAATGACTGACAAGAAGCTGAAAATAGAGAAGGCAACATGTCCACACACGCATACAAACACACACACATACACACACACACACATACACACACACACATACTCACAGATACCAACACATTATGCAGGGAGAAGCTGCTCCATTTGCCAGAAAGAACAGTCGATACTCACACATTTCCATAGGATCTATATTTACAACATATCACTTTGACTGGATATAACTATTTTATAATTTCGGAAACCAGTTTCTTCGGAGTCATGGGACTAAAGATAATGGAGTGCCATGAAAAGCTAATCCTACATGCAGATATTAGTCTGAAATTTAAAAGAAAAACAACATTTTTAAGGCTGCAGCTTTGCATAATGAGGCTCTGCTGCTTTTACCTTACTGCTGCATGAGACTCAAACATTGTATTGTAATTATATGCAATGCAGCAGAGACATCAGTGATTTTCTGTTATTTTACAGTGTACTTAAACTAATTCAATTTTACTGCATATTGCTATATTTTGAATTATAGCATATTTATCTTTATCAATGCCCATGAATTTTAAAAAGAACCAAACTAGTTTTTGCAGTATTATTTTCAAAAAGTTGAAAATCAATAAGAACAAATAAAATGCTGTGATTGAGGGATCTATTTACTTCCATTTCAATTCCATTACCAATATCATTGAACTACTATATATGCACTGATATTACTTTTTTCTCACTTTATGATTGGTAGTTTCTGTTCATTTCTGTTTTTCAATCCCAACTTTCCATGACAACATACCACAAATTTAAATGCAGTAACAGTGACTGCCATTAATGCAGCAAACCACTATACTCATGGTGTCAGTGAGTGGGAGTAGGTGGGTTCTTTTTGTCTGGAAATACTGTTTTCTGCTGAAAATTTTCAGTTTTATACTCTTATCTTTTCACTGACTTGACTGTTAATGTGCATGCAGGGGATAGGAAATTAACAAGAACTTACAATGTCATAAAATACAGTAATATATTGTTGATAAATGACCGTAAAGTGTCAGTACAGTGGTTCTTTGTAACTGTCTTTAAAACTCAAATGAGATTCTGCAACGGTTTGATCTCCTGACTGTTGGCTTATATTGCACTGCAGCAGATTTAAAGGTAGGTATCTACACCTGTTGATTTCACTATGTCCCTTTCTCATGGTAAACATGTTTATAGGAAAAGAAAATACATCTGTAATCTGTAGAATCAGCACCCCATGGCACATAGATCTTGTCCCTATAACTAAACTGTTGACTCTTTGGGTCCTTCCCGGGCAGCATTCTTACAACCATAAAGCCACTTGATAACACGAGCATTTCTCTCAATGATTGACACGCCAGTGGGAAGCTGTTCAGCCAGTTCTTCCTGAAACAGTCCATCTCCTGAGTGGCGGGAGAACTCACTGGGCTCTGAGCCACCACAACCGTCCCCACCGACACTGCGAAGCGCCAATGAGAGCGTGTCTATAGAGCTGGCACCAGAGAGGAAGTTCTCCCGACCTAGTCGCTCTATCATGTCCATGTCCAGCCCACAAAAGTCAAAGAAATGATCCTGCTCAGATAATGCTACTGAGTAGCGCAACCGCAAGTCCGACTTGGAGCGCTGCAACACCCCAAACTGCCTTCTGGGTGCAGGCGGGGATGCACGCTTCCACGGGTCATTCTCATCATCATATCTCCTTGTGTGGTTGCCGTTGGTGATACCATTGTTTACTTGGTCACTGGTGCTAATTGTAAACCCATTCTTTATGTATTCAAGTGTGCAGCTAAACCCAGGATTGGGGATAGACTCTGGGCTTCGTTCTTGGTCAGTTTTACTGGACCTCCTGCTCCCTGGTCCTCCATCCATTGCATCTTTGTCATTGGTCCAAGACATACGCGATTCACCGTCCCGCGATGGTGCTTTCTCTTCACCAATTACCATCTTTTGGATTCTGCCTTCTCCTCCACTACTCTTCTCTCGCATTGAACCTTGAAAGAGGCGGCGGACAAAACTGTAGCCTTTCACCTCCATGTTATTGTTCTCTCCCACTGTAGCACTGCTAGGGCTTTTGCACTCTTTCTTCTGCCGGTAGATAACGAGGGAGTCTGGCCTCAGCATCCGCTTACCTGTACTCCTTCTGAGTACAGGTGCACTGTGTGGTGCTACCAAGGTGTTAGGTCCAGGTGTCCTGGGGCTGGGAGGCAACACATTGTTCACATTACTCCTGTTGTGTGCCTCAACATCAACCGAAGTCCGTCTGTTCTCCTTCCTGGCATCATCATTTTCATTTTCATCTTTAGAGGTGAAGGAGCCAGAAAGTGTTGAGAAGGGGGTGCTGGACAAACGGCGTGGAGGAAGACGAGGAGTCAGGCTCCCAGGGACGGAAATTGCTCGCCGTGGCTGTGGCGGTGGGGTGGCGCAGGGCACAAGCACAGGCTCTTGCTTGGTGTTGATCACCTGCTGGCTCTTGACATATTTGGCTTTGTCAGCTTCAAGCCTCTCCACAGCGCTGACGGAACGGCCATGACCTCCTCCGTCAATCTGCCTGCGCAGGTAATCTGGACCCTTGTTGAGGAGCCTCAGAGGAGACGGGGATCCAATTGGTGTTAAGGGTTTCATGTTACTTCACCGAGCTGGGAAAGACATCAAAACTGCAGTTCCTAATCTGACTCACAGCTTCCGGTCTCCCACAGAGAGCTGTTGTTGGCTTTGGAGAAGGTTCTAAGAGAAGAGAACTACAACGGCTCTCATTCCTGTTCTCACAGCTCTTAAATCTTCCTTGAAGGGTAATAGACAAGTAGCAATTCAGGAGACCACAGGGTCCAAGTTTGTTGTGATGCTTTCTATAGATAGCATACGGTCTCTTTGCTGGGCGGTGTAAAAACCCAGACAAATTGATATCTCTATCCAGTATTTATACAGGCATTCAGATAGGCAGGGAACAGGGAAATCCTTTTTTTATCAGCCAACAGCACTTCCAAATGAGATGCTCCCTGCCCACAGCGCAGCAGAAATAGCAGGCTGGGTGCACTTTGAAAGGGTAACTTCTTCCTCCCCCACTTTTCCTGCTCTTTCTTCCTCCCAACACCCTTCACTGTTGATCCTTTCAGTGACGGCTGCCTGCCAGGAGAAATTAGATATAATGGCCACAAATATTTGCTCTGTGCAGGTCTTCTAAGGGACGCCAGGTCAAGACATTTATTGTTTGGCGCCTGTTCCGGTTGAGTTGACCTGAGGGTGGCCGGCACCAAGGCACTTGTTCCGCTGATGGAGAGATGGCAGAGATGTAGATCGCGTCCTCACCTCACCTGTGCAGACCCCTGGGAGAGACAGAGAGAGGGAAAGAGTGGTTTTAGTTTGATGTGATGCTCTCCAGGGCAGGCAGTAGAGACCAGATGGCAGGAAGGACAGCAGTCCCTAAAGCTCAGCTCAAATTGTGCTTATTTAAAGCAAGAGGGAGCTGCATGTTGGGAGCAGGCAGAAATACTGAACTGCCATGATTGACTATTTCATTACCAACTAGCTTATATAAATGAGATATGATACCCCGTGACTTGTGGATGAACAAATAAATATAACATTGTCTGTTGTCCAGACAGGATGATGACGTCTGCTTCCATTTTTTTTCCTGCACAGGATGGCAGTCGGACTTATTATCATCTTCAATGAGGCCAATTCTTTCAGCTTCATCAGAGCAAATACAACACCCTGTTTAACATATTATCAATGAAAAAGGACAAGCAGGTTGTGTTATAATTCTAAAATTAACATTTATATTTCTTTCCAATTTGGCCATTAGAGCCACTGCATTCACTAAAAATACCACCGAAGAGGCTGAAATCTGTCAGGAAAATGTACAGACTGCAGTAAGCACCAACTTAAACATTCATCCTGAAAAACCAGATTAAGGCTGTTGTAATTCAAGCCCTGTAAAGTCGTTCTTAAATGTACTAAAACACTTCTGACGTGTATAAATCTTTTATAGTCACAGTTGTTGAAATTAACAAGCTGCTACAAAAGTTTAATTTCACTTTAAAGCAAACAGTTCTCCTGACCCCATGACATTGGTTGTCATAATTGTTATTTATGGTTTTTTTTATGGTTTTTATTGTGTTTAATGCCTTTTATGTTTTCATGTAATATGAGAAGTAAGAGGGGGTGTATGTCTATAACAGGCTGGGCTCTACACAGGGTGTATATTTAGCTTGAAAACATCCCAGCACAGTTATCATGTGTCTATGTACATATGTGTGTGTGTGTGTGTGTACGTGTGTATGTGTGTGCATGCGGTCATGGTTATTTGTGTGTCTGCTCCAGTTTTGTGCCTTAGCCCATGAGCATATGTGTTTGTCAACACGAGGCAATAAGAAGCTCTCAACCTCTCTTTCATACTCTGCACCTTTTTTAAAAGGGCCGTCTGCTGTGCACAAATGGTGTAAACAAACAAACAAACAAATAAAATCTATACAACTTGAAGCTGTTATTAATACCCAGAGGCACAGGTGGTTTGTGGTCTGTCTGGGATGATAAACGTTCATTGTGCTGTGCTAGACGGCAGGAGGGTGTTATGTTGTGCTCATTGTTCTGTCAGGATGGCTTCTCGTGTTATCAAACGCTATTTTAGCTTTTCCTTCATAAGAGGCGCAATAAACAGGAGGAACAATATGACACAGCTGATAGGAAACACCTCTACCTAAACAGTTTCTGTCTCATTTTCATCTTTTTACATTAATTTATTCAGATTATTTACAAATTTGTGTAAATATTGGGAAAACTAATTATGATGATCATATGTAGCCTGATATGCACTGCTTTGAAAACTCGCTTTTACAGAAAATGATGCAAGCAGAATAAACAACAACACATAGGAATAAAGTATCATCATATATTGTAAAACAATCACGAGACATAATTAATAGATTTGTGTTGTGGTGTAGTAGAATTAATTCATATTTGTATGAATAGAAAAAATGTGGGCAAACCAATGACTATTCAAACAACCACCGTGGAACACCACTTTTTCTGTCTTTTCCATGCAAATGAGGAAAAATAACAGAAAATATGCTGAAGACGGTTCCTGAAACTGTCATAAAGTGAGCGATTTTTTTTTTGGGCGGAGAGGGGGGGGTTTAAATTGTTTTTACCGGAGGAAATGCCCTCTTCTGATGACCTTATTCACTGTTAGCTTAGCTCCTCTGTTAAGTCACCCTGTAAATCTATCCCTGATTCTCCAAACTAAGAGTGTTATGACCGCTGTCTAATGCAGGTAAGACACTGGCTATTCACAGGTATTTAATACAATCGCACTTCAAACACACAAAATACTGCATGTTAGATCATGTTTCCTAGATTATGGAACAATCAGTTCCATTTGCTACATTGCCAACAGCACATATTGTGGCACATGGATGAGATAATTCTTTGTCTCTTGTTACAAATAAGCTGATTAATCCCATTTTACATTGTTATATGGTAATACAAAGCTTTTCACATAGCTTATCCCAGTCTGTTGATGAACAAATTGCAGGCTGTTAGTATGTGGTCACTACTAGATGTGCATCATCCTTTTTGATAACTACAACACACTGTAGCTGCTGGACGAATATTGAAGCTTCCTGAAATGCTTCTTTTTTCATACAGGGTTCTTAGTAACTGTTCTTGTCCAATCTACAACTAATCGTAAACTACTGCTGACACTTTAGAGGGTGAGCTAAAGTTTCACCATATTCTACTTTATTCTGTTTCCACACCCCTTGCAGAGCATGGTAAATGGCATACAACTATAAATTACCTGAGGGAGGGAGGAGGTGGGGGTATTGTGGGGGGAAACTGGCATAAGGGTAAGTTTTTCCAGATGTTGAAGCTGAGGAAAGTCAATCGCTGTTTAGGTAGAGTTCCGGGAAAATGTGTCACAACAGGTGTGGAGGTGAAAAAAGAGACTGGACTGAACATGAGGCTAGAAAAATGTGTGGAAAATAAGGAGGAAGTGGGAATGGGGGTTACAGTGTGTGTAGAGCTGGGTTGTGGGGTTTTTATGAGAGATCTTTCTTCCGGAGCAATCTGTTCCTCATCTGTGTTCAAAATGAAAAAGCGACAGGCTAATGCTATTGAAGCGTGAAAGGAGATTATCACCCTAGGAGCCTAAACAAATTAATCAATGAAGATATCAGCTTTTCGGTGACATAACAGGGATTAAATCTGAGAAATATCAATGAAAAATATAACTAGCAAAAAATCTGAACAAAGGATGCAATCCTCAACTTTGAAATCCCACAAAATGATGGACAGTTTTGGTATTTGCCCTACTTTCAATGCATTTCCTGGACTCTACTCATAATGCCAGTGTGCACTCATTGGATCTGACATAAAGAGCTTAAATGGAACCAGCCGTTTTTTCAGGGGTTATCTCTTGCTCTAAGTGCTATCTTAGATGACTAAATCTGAGTCACAGTGCCAGTTTTTGCTTGTCTAGGATGCTATCTTCATGAAAAATGTTAAAAATACACATTAAATGATGTGCATGATTATGGGTTCTTCTTAATATAAACACATTCATTACTAAAACAAAGAAAACCAACATACACACATACACACGCACACACACACACTCACACAGGTACACACACTCACACACATAAACGCACACATACACAAAAAACTGGAGAACAAAAGCCACCATTAGTTCTATTGACCGTAATGAGCCAAATTAGTACCCAGCACCTTCTCCTGTGATCTTAAACCTTGTGAAAACCATAAGTTGGCTTGAGAATTTCTCTTGTGTTTCATGACCTCCTTCCTCTCTCACTGTAGGTTGTCATTAACCTCTGAACTCTTCCCTTTTTTCTCATCTCTTCAGCCAACACTACCCCACCTTCTCCTTCCTGATGCTACTGAGGCTCTTTTCAGTGCGCTCTCTCGCATCCCTACCCTTTCATTTCCTTCAGTTCTTGTACACATGTCTGACCTCTATCCATATCGCTCTCCATCTACAGCTCCATTTACTGTTACTCTCAGTATCTGAGTGCAATCTTCAAAAGACTTTGTCTATCTTTGACCATCAATCATTGTGTTTCTTTTCCCAAAAATGTTTTAGATATGAAAACTGCTTCTGTTCAAATACTGATGTTACTGTATTGAGGTGTAGCTTACCTTTAGAATTGATAAGCAGTTCCCTATCAGTCAAGAGGTTGCAAATCTTTAAGGTGACAATATGATAAAGAAATACTGGAGAGGTTTACCACTTTAGGGCATACTTTTGACACAACTGCTCTCAGACACAATTCCTGATTTAGAAAAGAAAAAAAAGGCTGTGAAAAGGGGTGAGACATGAAAATATAAGAGATGACTTTAAAAATACAGACTTTTGAAACTTTTCTCTTTAAATAATTCAGACTATGACATTAACTGACAAATGAAAAGGGATGGGAAACTGAAGTCTTTAAACATCATGGCCTTTTTCAGCAAAATGAACAGTAGATAAAGTCAATCTTCCAGAAGAATCTTTCACTTTGTGATACAAGCACAAAATTTGC
Source organism: Atherinosoma microstoma (assembly GCA_037177055.1). Classification (NCBI taxonomy): domain Eukaryota; kingdom Metazoa; phylum Chordata; class Actinopteri; order Atheriniformes; family Atherinidae; genus Atherinosoma; species Atherinosoma microstoma. The sequence continues at coordinate 7,792,839 of JBBBVU010000006.1, forward strand.
CAGGAGAAATGCCTAGCCCTTACTTTTTCAAGAGAGTCAGATAACCATGGCAGCTGTTTGTCAAAACTTCAGCCGCTAGACATATTTGAGGATTTAGGCATAAAAATTGATGGCAAAATTCACCAAGCCACCACAAATTTCATTATAGCAGTTTGTGTACAAGACGGTGGCCATTATTTTGTTTTACCCAAATTTACAATTTCTTGCCATAACGTGATTAAAAATTACATTTCAATTAAACAAAGTAGTAGTCTAAAATATCAGCCATCTTTCCTTCCACATTAAAATGCAATAAGCCTGAAAGCATATTAATGTCCGGATGCCAGTTCATACTGAACAGTGGGTTTTGTGTAATGTGTCCACATTGTCATTGTGGAAGATGTTGCAGGTGAAAAATGTTGTCGTGCAGTGACATGATAGCTGAGTGTCATTTTGTAGCGAGAACATGGGGGTGCTCCATCATGTCAGTTGTTTCTCTGAATAGAAAAAGGAAAATGAGTGAAAATACTTCAATTTTTGAGAATTTTCTTATAAAACTGCAGAGGTTTGAGGGGGATAAGAACAGAAACATCCTTTTTATAGCAGATTTATATTACACGGTTCTATAACACTGTTTGACCACGTCACATAACATTAAAAAAAAAATCAATTATGTTTTTATACAAAGAAAATAATCAAATCTGCAACAATATTGAACATATCTGGACCAAGACAGCCAACAAGCTCTTGGATCACCCATTCAACATTTGAGTGTGTGGCCTCTCTCTTAAACCTTCAGTCTGTGTTTGTTAATAAACTCCTCAGTTTGTCTGTCTGTCCTCCGTCTTCCTTTCCTCCTTCTCGCTTGTCTTCCCTCTGATCGGCCAGCCTGCAGGGAGGCTTAGTCGGCCCCATGCAGTTAAAGCGGAACCAGATGTTTTGTGTCATCCTACATCAAGACAGCCCCAACAGAAACCTGCCATAGGGGAGGGAGCATGGACCAAGTGTTTCTTTTTAATCAGCTGCATTGTTTGTGCCCCACAAATTTGACCCTGTAGAAGCACAAAGTGGGCCATGTTTAGATCTACTGTCAAGAGGAAGGATGTAGTTCTTCTTTTTGAAATAAGAAAGTGGTGCCCCAGAAAGAAACTAAACACAAGAAAGCTCAGGAAGAGTTTGTTTCCTTCATGGGAGTCCACAGATAAATAACCTTACTGAACCCCATAGAAGAATAACTGGTCTCAGATCAGAAGGTTATAGGAAGTTCCACAGTGAATTATGTATTCAGTGAAGTAAACACAAGATAAGAGGTTAATAAATTCACAAAGGCCACTTTGAAGCTCTTGGGAGTGTATTTTAGCGCATTCACCTGTCAAATGAATCTTTGGGCAGATGAGGCGTTTCTGCAGACAACAAGGAATCAACTGGCCACCTTTAACAACTTTCCTCTCATTCTCTGTCATTTTCTTCCATCTGGCAAATCTATTAAGGATGACAGTTCAACAGTCATCACTGCAACATCTCAAAGATTAGATTTTAACCAAAGCTCATTCACAGATGTCTCTATGTTGTGACAAAGCATCTGCACGTTCTGCAATGGGAATAAAGGCGTCTACCACTAACTGCCCATGATTCATGACTTTGTGCGCTTTGGTCGTTAACTGACTTTACAGACACAGACCCAAGAAGTCTGCAATGGAGAAGGGTGAAGAAAGGGAGGTGTCTTCTATCCTCCAAACAAAGAAACATGCTGGTCTTTCTTTGCATTATTAATGGCCCACAACAATGGTCCTTCTACAGGTCTACAGATAAGTGTTGACCTGGCTGCTTTGCCTCATTAGTCAGGGAGGGAAAAGAACAACATAGTGACAATAAAATGTAAGAAATGAAGCCATGGGGTACCTAAGATATTACCCCCCTCAGAAACAAAGCCTGGTAGCCTGGTCTATATCCTACTGTGAGGCCTTCAGCGCCATTAGCAACCAGGTCTACCTCTGGGATTTCTCCACACTCGTGTGGAGCAGCAGTAGAGCCACCTGGGATGACTTAGGGGGCCCCGACCTAAATAAACCCCCTCCCAAGACCGTAAAATGGACAAGATGGGACTCTTAACTCACATGCTGCAGCTCTTTTGTCATTCTAAGCAAATCATCCCAGGGACAGCTGAGCACTGGCTAACAAGACCAAAGACTCATACTGGAACATACTGGGAGTACATGTGAATTTGATGAAGGCAGAGGCCAAGAGTGGAAAACCCACTCACAATAATAAAGAAAAGTGTGTAGGCTATTTAGAAAAATAAACTGCTTCATGTCATTTGATACATTTAGTTTTTGAAAGTGAAGTAAGAAACAAGGGTAAGATGTCATTCTTTTTACTTTTAAGTTTATTTGTATATCTCAATGGCAAACCATTAAAGAATAATCACTATCTTTGTCAATAGCTGTAAGCTGAGGTAGTAATTATGAGAATTATCAACAGATTTCAGTAAAAGCTTCAGCTTGGGATGTTGTGAACCAACAATATTACAGTCATTATACCCCCAGTTTGCCCTTTATCACTAACACCCAAACAGTACTTACATAGATAAGCTTGTAGATAACATGTTCACATTTATTCTTGCCTTTATCAACAGAATGGGCAAGTTCCTTTCTTTATAAGGCTCAGGAAGGGTGCTGTTAATGTTGATTACCAAGCAACTCTGACCTATGAAGTTTAATGAGTCACTTTTTCACTGTTTTAGCTACAGCTTTTAAAGGAAAAGGAGCAGCACGCAAGCTTTGCATGTGAAAGTTGGGACTCAAACTACAAAAACTCTCATTCAGCATGATATTGATTACAACTATAATCATGTGTATCCAGTGAAACTTTAAAGTTTGAAATAATCACCTCGTTATCTCTGCTTTAGGTGCTGTTTGAATGTAGATGTAACAATCCTGCAGCAGGGACACCTGAACCTGGCTCCGTGTACAGGAATGTTAAGCTTTGCTGACCTTGCTACAGATGAGTGAACTGCTGACGGATGATACCATGTACTCACAGCCAGATAAGAGTATCTGGATCCTTAGAGAAGTACTGCACCAAGGATCCAAAAAGACGCCTCGCAGATGATTTGTTTTAGATTTCTCAGCAGAGCTGCACCCCTTCTTTGATTTAAGGGCCCTTTTATAACTTATTCAGTACAGAACCAGGAGTTGGAGATTAGGCCTAGTAGCGTGATGGATTAATTTCATATGATTTGTTTTCAGGACTCGTTTTAGCAGCATATTTTTGTAGAGCATGGATTTGCTACATAAGAAAGACGCCTATCTGTTGTTCATCAAGCGTACGTGCCTCTAACTTTAATATGGTTTAGTTGTGGACATTTACGTGTCATTTGCATGTGGGAAGAGACAATATAGTGTGAGATGAGTTAAGTGTAGTGAGGGAGGACTAAGCTTTTACACTAAACATCCAGATTTGCCTCAGATCAAACAGGCACCGCCGCCATGGGCAGCATTGCTTTGTAAATTATGACCACCACTGTTGCTGCCTCCACATGCCAGCCTGGCTTATGTGACCAGCAATACAAACCACAGTGACCTGCAATGTGTGTGTGTGTATGTGTGTAGCACAGCCCAGAACTGGGAATGCACTGTGCCTCTCGGGGCAACACAGACCCCTCCCAGAAAAAGCCTGTCCTGAGGCTGTTTATACCGTGCAGCACCGAGGCATAAATCTGGCCACATCCCTCAATCTCCCAGAGTCTTAAATTATGAAACTCTTTTCTCACATTGTGAACCCTCATTAAGATCTCAGCTGGCGTGAATGCTCTGAGAGACAGCTCTGTCTGGCATACTGCCAGATTTTTTTATTTCACCAAGTCGGCACTTTTTTTCTTTTTTTTTTTACACTGCCAGACATATGCCTGCCTCAACAGAGAGATAAAAGATGCTTCAGCGGATGATGGCTGTTTTTCAAAGAAGCAATGAAAATTCTGAAAACATGGTCAGTGGTGTTAAAGCATACACCTGCGTTCCTCCTCTCAGAGAGGCTGAAAACAGAGAAGATTTGTGGAACATCTGCGTAATCTCTCCCTCACCTCACAGAAGCGCACCGGGTTGCCAAAAAGACACTCACATGACGTTTGCAGAATTATTCTAAACACATGCTGTTGATGTTATCAAGAAAGGTTAGCACTAACTTGTGAGTATTTGTGACAGGGCTGTTTGGACGAGGTTAGGGCTTAAAGCTGCTCCAGCTGTGCTGTGTCCCCAAACACCGGGTCATCTGTGATTGTAGTGCCAAACCACATCCCGTCCCTCCTGCTGTGTAACAACACACGCTTTACTACTTTAAATGTGTCAGCATTGACTTATTAAATTCACAGAAGAGCAATAATGAAAAGAATAAATTCTAAGCAAATATGAAATGCTTTTTCCTACTGAAGATTTCCCCAAATGCATGTCATTTGATAAGCAAATGAGGGGTTGTCAGTCAAATCCTATTACAACTCGTTCCGTTTTTCAGCAGCTCTGGATTTTTTTGAGTCGGAGTTATGAATGAAAGTCTTTGAATCCCCCTGGTTTTAAATCTTTCATGACTAAATAACAAAGAGCGGGTGTTTAAGCATGCTGATTAATTATTAAAAGATTTGCAGTCAAAAAGCTAATGCAGCTCCTCTGCCACATCTGTAATGTGTTTGATTATATTTGACTGACACAGCTGAAAATGTAAGCAAACAACCCTGTGACTATTCAAATGTCACAGCTGTGCTCTGTCTCCTGAAAACTGCTGTGAAATCAGGACAGACACAGATCTTGCTTGCAAAAAGCATGCCCATATATCAACCCAATATCAAAGCAAGCAGTGCAATATACCTGCCAGTCCATGCAAGAAAATGCAACAGCATCATGCTTTGCATGGCATCTTTTGGGTTAAAAATAGACCCTTTCAGAAGTTTCCTAATTGAACAGAAACACACAGACTCTGAAGCTTACTTTAAACTGTTAGGCCGACTACAACCACAGTTATAGAAAGGCTGGGAGGTGGTGCAAAATGTAAATAAAACCAAAGTGAAAATACTTTCATATCTCATAAACCAATATTTCATTCAATAGACCATAAATAAAACTAATAAGTCATTTTTCTATTTCATGAAAAATAATAACTCCTTTTAAATTTGATGGCAGCAACACAGGTCATTAAAAAGCTCCTAAGAGGCAGAGTCTCTCAGAAGTAAAGATGAGCAGAGATTCTGCAGCCTAAAAAAAAACTTTGTCCACAAAATGAGGAGTAATTCTTGAATATTTCTTAATGGAAAATGTTATACTTCAATGTTATTGAACATAACCATCAAGCTTGTTATGAGTGCTCAGTTTAAAAGCCATGCATCTCTGATGGTATCAGAGTCCATTAGTGCCTATTGAACTGGCAACTGTCATACCTGGAAAGGACCATCAATGCTAAAAGGGAAATATAGGCTTTAGAGCAGCATGTGCCACCATCCAGCGGATGTTTCAGGGAAGTCTTTGCATACTTCAGCAAGTCAATGCTCAACCACATACAGCATCTATTACAACAGGATGGCTTCATAATGGACAAGTCAAGTTCATTATTAGTTTTTGCATGTGGGGGTATAGTTCAGTGGTAGAGCATTTGACTGCAGATCAAGAGGTCTCTGGTTCAATTCCAGATGCCCCCTCAAAGTCTTAAATCAAACAAAAACTAGAATATTTTGGCAGAAATGGAAAGGACAACATTAGAGAAAAGGGGATGCTGCATGAAATTGACAGGATGCTCCTGCAATCAGATTCAAGATGAGCCAGTATTTTTCAAGACACTGTAAAACCCCACAGTTTCAACATTTAATATGTTTCCTGTCTTCTATTGTAAATGAAGTATTGGTTTATAAGAACAACAAATTACTGCATTCTGTTTTTATTTACATTTAAAAGCATTTTTGGGATCAAATGGGTTGTACAAATGGGCTTTGCTGTGATACTTGGTTGCATGTAAAGAAAAATAGAAAAATAAATAAAATAAAAATAGCAAGAAAAGGTCCAATGAGTACCAGATATTAAGTGAGATCCCACAGTTCAAAACCCCACACAAATCTTTTGCTGTGATCTCCCCCAAACCACATCCCACTCCAACAACCCAAACTTCTCCCAGAAGCTTCCAACTTCAACAAAGGAACCATCTAAAACCTCTTAAACAAAGACCATAAACTGAGCTTTTCTGTTTTTCCTTGCTGCCATTTACGCTTAGCTGTTAACCTCCACTGAACCAGCCTCCTGTCTTCTCCCATTACCGATCAACCGACCTGCTTTCCTCTAACAGCCCTCTGAGTGTGGCAGAAAGAGACCTCTCCGTTTGGCTCTCCTTCCTCCCTTGCTTCTGTCAGAATCTGAAACATGTGGAAGAGTGTGTAGAGCTGGATCCAGGGTCTCCTCCTGTGTCAAAGGGAATGTCCAGCCCTGTGTCATCCTCCTCACGGATGAGCGGACACAGCGTGGCACGGCTGAGAGTGATGGGATGTGGCAGAGCTACAGAGACGCTCAGTCGGTCTGTGAACAATTACAGTGATGTGAGAGCTGCGGTGAGAAGGGCTGCTCTCACAGCTGTCACCCACACGCAGGGGACTGTCAGGAGATGGAGATCTGTCAGATCATGTTTCATGATTTCGTTGCCTCTGATGAATTATGAATTGAGTCATGAGCCAACCGAGATGGAAGTGATGTAACAGCAGAAGCTGGGCTCAGGTCTTGGAGAATGACAGGATAGATTATAATAATGATGATCTAAATCATGATTCTAAAGTTAGTTTCAAACATTTGGAGCAAATTTGAAATCCTGGAAACAAACTAGCAAGCGAGCCTTGTAGACCTTCCCAGAAAGATAAGCCACATGAAAGTTTCATCCTTTTGGAAAAATATGTCGTACTCATCAAATTGATACTTCAGTGAAAATGATTCCACACCCTGGTGTTTACAAAACAGAAGAAATACCTGCTTGCTGCATAGATGCTAGGTTTGACTTTTTTCAACCAGCAGTTCTTTGTGTAAGTGGGTATTACTTTATCATAGGGTGCAGGTTTGAATCTATTGTTTTGGGTGCAGGATGTCACCGAGAAGCTGATTTTTTAACAATTTCTTCCCTCTTTTTTTAAAGTTTTCTTCCTGAAAACTCCCAGTATGGAAGTTCCCACAGACCTTTGGCACAATGGCACCAAACAAGGTGACAAGGAGCAATAAAGTTAAATTATAAACCTGACGGTGTGTGAGTGAGTGTTTGAAGTCTCACACTGCTGTGAACGTCAAATGTCTAAAACCAGCTGCTGCGCAGCAACACACACACATACACTCCCCAAACTGAGTACCAAAGGAAAGATGATGTCATTAGCAGGGTACATTTTCCCCTCTAATTAGAAACTCAAGCTTCCCGCCATAACTTGGGGGTCTTTACATGTAGCACAAAAGGGGAGGTTTAACAAAACAAATGTTTGATGTTTCTCTTTAAAAAGCTATTTCTAAGCCTGGATCTTCAGGAAAGCAAAGCCAAGCCTTGAAAGTTTATGTGGTAGGACTGAACTTTAGGTGATAAGAAACACATGAGTGGCCCATTGTTAACAAAAACCATGAAATATCCTGTGGCTTCCGCTTGTTCTCTGCTGTTGGCACTGATGTGGCTCCGACAAATCTGATTATATACTTGCACAACCTCACCAAAAAACAACAACAACAAAAAAAATGTGGGAAAATTGAAAAATATGGACCAATAGAAGATGCATATTGTTCTAGTACTTAAACATGCAGGGATGACTGACAAGGTGGTTTCTCAGTTTCTTTTTAGATAGTTATGCTGTTATAAGTGCATGAAGGTGAATGAGTAATATGAAGTTGTGCAACCGAATTGTCTTAAAAGTCAAACTCAGCATGCTGCAGGCTTCCTTGAGTGTTGCATCACTAACACCATTATCATCACCATCATCAACATTGCTGCTGGTGCTATAAACCAAGCAGGAAGACAAAAACCTAACTAAACTAAATTGCATTTCATTTGCTCACATTAATGATATCAGAACTCCTGTCAGCTCCCCCAGATGTATAGACTTCAACTAACAGCTCAGCACCCCTGGGCTCTTTGCTGTGTAACGGGGGGGGATGTTTTATTATTTGCTCTGCTGGGAATGGCATCAAACACAGATGCTGCTGAAAAATTAGCACACTCCTTCATGAATCTGTTTAGAAGAAGGGAATGTTTACAACTGCTGCAGACGGTAATTTTGCAGTTTAATAAACAGTCGGACTGACATTTGTATCCTCTCAAACATGTGCAAAATGAAGGATTGGTGTTGGCTGTAGGTGTTTATGATGTATGACTCACTGTAGCTGCCAGGTATGGATTTAAGCCAGGTCTGATTTGGAGAATTCAAGCAAAAGTTGAGGTGAACAGAGGCTCTAACAGTCGCAGCTAAATCTATCTCCAAACACACCATCTTAACAAGAGACTGAGAAGTGATGATGCTGAAAAATAAGTGGAAACTATTTTTCTCTTAAGGTGTCACTGAAGACCTTACAGTTGTCAGAGAAGTGGGCTAACTCGTCTGCAGAGGGAAATCATGTGATATGTTCAAACGCTCCCCAGCAGCTTCTGAAAGGACCTTGTGGAAAGATTGTTCTGTCAGTCTTTATTTTTACCACTGAAGTGTCTCACACAGGGATCTAAAAGATCACTTGTTTTGGAAGGCAAGAATAAAAAAACGCTGCCAGCTCATGATCTGCATCAAAGAGCATGAATTAAACCTCCTGCTGCTGCACACAGACCAAACCGACACGTGCTTACCTATGAACATCAGGATGAATGTGTTTGGAGGACATGTGTGGTCTGTTTAGTCTGGCTGCTAAGTTGTTTATGCTCCTGACCCCACTGCTGATCAAACCGACTCTTGATGCTTACACAGAAAGGCGTCGCTAGAGGGGTAGAGGTGGGTCAAGGTGGAGCTGACCCTGAGGGCATGTGATTGTCTTCTTGGAAGAGACAATCATTTCAGTTTAGAGTGGGTGGGTTGGATCACAAATCCCCCAACTCACTTTTGTTCTTTTGAAAGTTCTCAAGTGACATTAACTCACTCGTAATAATGAGTTTGTATTTTTTTTTCTCATTAATGCGACTGGTTGGGAAATTCTTTGATTATAAAGATTCCCATCATTCCTTCGCTGATTAGAAGTTTGGAAAGCAGTGGCTCACTTGGACTGCTTCCCAGATTTCATCCAGATGAAAATATTTACAGTAGATCAGAGTTAAGAAGGCATAAACCTGCTGCCTCATGTCAACTGTATTTGCTCTGATCAGAGCACAGGGGTCAGTCATCTGTCTCACTCGCTTCATACCACGCAGCTAAACTGGGCTTCAAGGCTGATTTAAACCAGGGGGTCCACAGATAAGTTTACACTGCACATGATAAATGATGCCCTTGTCAACTTATCAAAAATCTGCGTTGGGTCAATTCAAAATCACGCTCGGTTTTTTTTTATGAGCTATTCGGCAACATATACAGCCTGACATCCATCACAGTCAAATTGACAAGGAGAAATTGCCTTATAAGGCACAAGCCGTAAACACACCATAAAGATTTCAGACTAGAGTCTTACCGGGACAAACAGTGGTTATCTTGTAAAAAAAAAAGTGAAGCACCTTTTCCTGAGAATATATGTAGATAATTTATATAAAAATAATTTAGGCTGCCAAAGTTCTCCAAACGATTTGCTTTAATCTAAATTAATTTCAGTCCCTCAGCAGTGACATGCAGTCATGCGTGATCATTCTGTGTCAATCTTGTACTGAAGGCAATGCTGGCACTTATTAAGTGCAAAACACAGAAAGCGTAAAATAAACACGTGATTACAGCGGACGGATCAATTCTTACCACTGTGTTAAGGATCCGAAATGACTCCCCAGTCTATATCTCACAAATCAGCTCCGGTACAAACATCTCCATGGGAAATCTAACTTAAAGAGCTTAGAAAACAGAAAGTCTTTTCAATGCTTACCTTATTCGCTCAGGTTATCCACTCTTGCTACCATTAAACTCCAGTGAAGGTGGAGAGATCCTCCTTGTGACAGGCGGTCTGCGTGGTGCTGCGCTGTGCTCTGCGCGGACTGCACCGGCACACTGACGGAGCGCTGCGTGGACTCAGCAGTAAAGAGGGAGTCCCGACCTCCCCCAGCGGAGGAGGAGGAGGGGGTGGGCAGGTATGAGGGGCTGTAAAGTGACTCCAAGGAGCTGAATAGAGCGGTGTGTGTCCGGGGTTTACACTGAGGAGGATCACGATGACAAATAGATATAACATCACAATGAGTAAGTTTATTGGGCAATGCCGATTATTACTGTCTGAACTTTGTAAATGGGCAATGAAACGCTGTTGTTGGCAGATTTGATGAATCGCAGTTGTTTCACTGTGAATAATGCTTTCATCAGAGTTTCAGACCTTTAATCTGTTGTTAATTGTTTCCATTCCCCTTCATTGGCACCAACACTCCTTGAAAACAGGAATGACACCAATAAAAACTTTTTTTTGCAAAAAGACTAAGACTTAACCTACATTATCTGTTTACTACTCAATTAACGGATTAATCTGAGCAATTTGGAGCTTTATTCATGATTAGATGTTGTGATACCATCTAAATGATTGATTGTGCTTTAATCATTAATCCACTTCTGTTGTTAGCCTACAGTCCATTTCACACACTATTGTAAGACTTTTAGCTTCAATAGCCTCACAATGACCACTTAATATAATCAGTGATAACAACCCAGTGAAACATAACTAAGACATGATCCGAAGAGCTTGGAAAACTTCCCTGGACTACTTCTCGGCTTTGCAGCGGATCTACATGAAGCATCAAAGTGCAGTTGATGTAATACTTGACCTCTAACAGCTTCTTATTGCTGTTTTGTTGGGTGCTATGGGTAAATGTAAGCTGATCTATTGATTGCTCTTTCACTCTGATCACCCTCTGTTTTTTCCCCTCACACTCCACCATCATCTTTGTCATAACACAGCTTCACACTGCTGGCTCAGAGAGGTCAGGAAAGAGGGGCAGAGAGTGAGATAAAGGAGTGATCCCCACGTTTCACACACACCTGTTTCTCATTCCCAAGCTCATCACTCTTGACAGGGCAGACAGGCCAGAGAGGAAGCACAGTACACGAGAGCCACTGGAAATATGTTACAGTGAATATAAACAGAATCCAAAACAGAGCTGGGCTAGGGTTTGCATGAGCCATACATAGAGCATAAATCATACACAATCCGTCTTATCCCGCTGTTTTTCTGCTGTGTTGGCCTTGGGATACATTTAACAGACCAAAACTGCTCCACTGAAGCAGCTCTTAAGCTTACAAGAAAAGTATTCAACTGCTGTATCATGGTGGAAAAATATGGAAACATGAAGCTTAAAAATAGCACACAAGCCCAACAAAGCCTTTAAAGAATTCAGCTTTTAAAAAGAGATCAATACCAGCTAGAATGGGATTTCTCAGAATAGCAATTCCAGTTTCTGCAGAACTAAGCTTAAACAGGCAGTCACGCTGCATTTGGGGCACCTCCAGACTGGAGCCGTGGCTGTCCTCTGCAACATCTGGGGGCAGAAACATGATCCCGTTCCCCGACCTCTGCCCCCATAGTCCCAACACAAGGAAGCCACACTTCCTGCTGAGCACCGTGTGTGAGGTGGCAAGTGGCCGCTACCTTGTTTGACGCCATCCCTGACCCTGGCAGGACATATCCTCCATTTCTCTCCTCATGCATTGAGGTTGCGGTTGGCCAGCATAGCAGGTGGCTAATTCCTGGCATGATTCATGGTGCCAGTAAGTTATTTAAGACCCTGTTAACTTAAGATGATAATCCTGAAAAAGCCTTGCAACATCACGGACTGACAGAGTGGTGGGGGGGACAGGGTTACATTCAGAGTCCAAAAGGATCTGCAATGCTATAACTGTGAAAACTCACACTGGTAGTTGTTACTGGCACCAAGCAGTAGAGAGAGAAAATCTCTACCACCCCCCTCTTACAAATGTTCACTGCAAATTATGTCAGATTGAGTCACCCAAAATCCTATTCTACTAAAGCACCTGAAAAAGTCGAGTAAAAACAATATGTCAGTCATGTAATCATCTTTTGGTGTAGAAGAATGTAAAAGTTTGTTATTGTGAACTTATAAGTGACTAAAAGATGTCCCAATTTCAAAATGTTCAGTTATAAAGATGTCATATTTACAAGTTTATAGAAATTTATTATAATTTATGCCTTATATCGTTTCATAGTTCCAAGGAAAAGAGAAAAAGAAAGAAAAGGGTTCAAAACAAATCTGCATGGTCAGTTCTTACCAGCACTTCCTTTGGAAAGAATCACGGCTTGTAAACAGTGTTTACAGCAAGCTAAGAGTCTTTTGATTCTTGCTTTAAGGGGTTTTGCACATTCTTCTGGCAAATGAATTCCTGGTCTATAAGGTTTTAATACTGATTTACATTTTCTGCTCCCTGGATGTGTTTACAGTTGCACAGTTATATTTAGGTGAGAGGACTGCGAAAGGGGACCATAGCAATACATTTGGGTTGCATCTCTTGAGGTACCCAACATTTAGAATCAATAGCTTGTTTTGAAGGTGCTATTTTTAGAAAAAAAAAAAAACTATATTAAACACTAAATGGCACCTAATAACTGAATCAAAGAAGCAATATCCACAATGTTGTTGTTTTTTTTAAAAAACAGCAACAAAAAAAAGAAGAAGAGGAAAACACATATGTACTAATGTACTATGGAGCTTAAATATACAACTGAGAAAACTGTAGGGCCAGAGAGGACCCTGTTTTTGTAAGACCACTTTGTACCGCTACATGGGACATTAGTCTGCCCTGGAGTCAACAGAAAAAGAAGAAAAAAAGAACAACCAGCTAATGGAGCATAGAGATAACTACCCAGATAGCAGACATGTTTGGGCCGAATCCAAGATACTCTTAGCACTTATGGTTGAGTTTCAGCACAGCAAGTGTTGTGTGAGCCAGATGTGGTCTAGATGTCAATTGCTGGTCTGGACGTGGGTTACGGCAAGTGTTGTGTGGGGCACAAGTGGTCCAAATATAAGGAGCCAGCCTGGACATAGATTACAGAAATTTTCATGTGTGCCACATATGGTGGTCACATGGCAGCCACACTCACATGCAGTCAACGCCAAAAGTCAAGGCCAACTATGAGCCAAACTGCAGATGTGGATCATATTTGGGCCAAACGTTTTTTTTAAATTTAGGTAGAAGTTAGTAAAAACATTTAAAACAATGGTTGAAGCGCTTGACAATCAAATAACCTTTTCCACCGCTCATCCCACAAAGAAACTGTGGCAAACAAAGAGCCAAAACAAGATAAATATTGGTGTTGCATTTTTTATTTGGAAACAGCTTTTGGGCAGTCAATGACTGTGATCTGATGCAAAGCTTGCAACTTTATTCCAGACTGGTAAGTAAAGAACTTGAATGGTTAATGTTGTGGGTGCTGTAAAGGGCACATTCACACCAGGATCGTCCGGGGGACTCAACTCGATTTCTGAATATTTTGCTTTCACACTGTACTTTACTCAAGCGGACTAAACCGCCTGGACGTCTCATAGTTACGACTGCTCACTGGGGGGAGATATTACCCGCAAAGATCAGTGACCAAAAAGAAATTAGAAGAAAATCCAGCTCATTTATTGGCCAGAGCTGAAAATCTTTAGTAAACAGTGACCCTTAGGTTTTGGATAATTTTAGAATTGGACAGAATAGGGCTCAGAAAAAAACTGAAAATGTTCATAATTCCTGCAACAACTAATGATAATTTTCTAAGACCTCATAATGCTAAAAGCAGCTAAAGAAGATGGGTCATTTCAATGTCTACACCAATCTATCTTAGCAGAAGTCCACTTGAGTTTAGAGATTACATTTGGCGAAATCCTGATATCTGCATGACACGGCTCAAACAAGTTTGCCACTTTCTGTATTAATCAAGGCTCTTCAAGTGTCTGCTCTGGTACATTTTAAGAGATTGCTGGGCAGAGTGATGTCCAGTTTTAATACTTTTTTACATCTTCTTATTCAAATACCACAGCATCTTGTTCCCTCAGGACCCTCTTTGCAGATTCTGTTTAGACGCATGTTATCTAACAAGAAGAAACCACTACCCATGAAATGTCAAGGAGGTATTAAAAGTGTGGCTGTCAGACTTGTCAAAGACTTTCTATCTTTCCAGTCACCTAGTAGTATTTCTTTATCTGAAATGCCACATTTTAAGTACAAGGATATGCTTTCAGATGCTGTAACGAGTAAATACATATTCATCTTTAGGAAAGTTAATTATTGGTTTGACTTTTTAGGGCTAATAGGCTTTAAAGGTACATTTCAGGACACACAGAGACAGGTAAATGAGAAAGGGGAAAAATGTTCTTGTCATTTATTCTCCTCACTCTCAAACTCAAGCTGGTCCTCACAAAGATAGTGGCACCAGTGTGCACACACATACATGCACAGGCTTGAGGATTAATGACACTTCAAAGAGAGGAAACCACACTCAGGTCAGCTTCCTGTCCAGGCCCATCTTGGACCATTTGCTGGCATCGCTGTGCCTGATGAGGGCTTTGTGGGCCATGTGTTGGCTATTTGGAGGCACAGAGGTAATTGTTGAAGGTACCCATTTGATGTAGCTGCATTTTTGTCTTCTGTGGGTAAGTTCAACAAAGGGGGGAGGTAATATAAGGTATAACTCAAACCTGAGAGTTTGTCTCGGAGTGAGAGTGAGAAACATAAATTGGATTTGTTATTAAAGGAGTGCATTCTCTGAACATACATCATTGTTTGTCACTGGCCCAACTCGTCACACAAATTTTTTTGTCAAAATTCAATTTCTTCATGACACAATGAGCTGTTTACCAGCCTTTTCACAATTTTCACAATGCCCCTTCTACCTTTTGTTTCATACAACACACATTTACAGCATATTCAATATATTTTCCCCAATCCATATGTGATTACTGTGTTAAATTGCATTCACTGCAACATTTTCCCAGATCCAGTAAATATGACTTTATCATTATATAACTGAGAGAGAGAGATTATATTCATAATCTTGTTTAAAAGGATTCTATGATGTCATAACTAGGCTGACTATACTTACTGATAAAGGTGTCTGTTTAAATGGTGAACCCACAAAAGATTATCTTCAAATTATTCAAGTTATTACCAAAATCTGCATTTGTCCTTAATTATATAAACAATGAGCCCTACGTCCATTTTGTTTAGGTTATCTTAAGCAAGTGTACTGTTTAGGTTATCCTGTAATTACATTTTAATTAAGTAATGGTGCAGCAATAATCATCCAACAAAACAAATTGGCAAATGCACATTTAGAGCATGATTTATCGGACTCTTCTCATCTTCACTGCTGCAGGAGCAAGCTTTTATTCTCTCAGGATCTTGCAGTCATGATTTTCTGTCCTGTTCTGATCTCCATTTGAGTATCATGACTTTATCCCCAGAGCTAGTGGTTGACCTCAGCACCGGGTCAATACAACATGCTCACATTGCTGTGTCCACCTCTGTTTATTTTACCCTTTGTGCTGACCTCTACCCCTGTCCTGTCACTTACGATGCCTTTCGTTTGGAGTTTACATCTGGTTGAAGAACCCCATGCCCTGGCATTGTTTTGCTTTAATGCTCACAGAGCAAAAGAAGGAAAGGAAAATGTTCACAAAGTCTTGAACATGTCAAACTTGTTGACCTGGCTGCAGGCCAGTTGTTTGGACGTACATGAAGCCTTGTTTTCTTTAAGCTCTGACATGCCAGTGTTGATCTCTGCCCAAATCCTGGCAAGGTGCAAAGATCTTTGTTGTATATCTCAGCCATCTGCTGACATATCTCTGGACAGCTCAGGGCTTTATCATGTTGTTTGCCGAAGAGGACAGTCATAATACTTGCCATTAAAATGTCAGGAATGCAATGTATGTAATATTTCCCAATATTAAAGATCAATATTTGTGTAAGAACAGTGAATAGCTGCTATCTCATCTCATCTCTTTGACATTCTCGGGGTATTTCCAGTTGGCTCTGGCATTCATATCCTTTGGCAGTGTTTCTTTCCTGTGGTGAAACAATACAAGACATTGATGGGCCTCGCCCGCGAAGGAGCTGGCATTATGAAAAGAATGTTGAAGTAAAACTTAGAGGTCCGTCCAGCCAAAAGGTCGCCACATAAACAGCCCAAACTAACAGATTCAAGATTTTCTTTAAAAACAAATAGAGGAAAGTAGGGGATTAGTTTTTGTATGTTCATCTTTCAGCTGCATGACTGGAAGAGGGTGTTGTGTCTGGATGGCACCTGCAATAATACTGACCACTGTAAAAACAGGGGTGTTTGTTGGAAGAAGGCTAAAAAAAAAAAGAGAGTTTGTGGTGTGTCTAAAAATGAAAGTTACGCTCTAACCAAAATTGAATATTTAAGCATCCAAAATGCAAATTTTGAACCATAATATCGCAACACAAAATATTAAAGATAAAGAGGGTGAATTGCAGGTTCACTGGAGAAAGAAGTTACCTTGTGTATTTGCAATGCAAGCATTTTTGTTCTGTGTTATGGCAGCCAGTCCAGCTGCACATGCATGTCCGTGTGAGACCCTTCTGTGAAGTTCAGAATAAGCAAACTTACAGATTTCAAGACAACAAAAAAAAGACCAGAGTCTGCATCACATGTTTTTAATATGAAAAGCCTCATGAAGTCCTTGAAAAGTCAAAATTGAGGTTAATTATGCTCAAATATCACATCACATTGTTTAGCCATTGTGTTGTTGCATATACTAGCTTCAGCTCAGCAGAAACAGAACAACATGTTTTGGCAAAGAAGAACTGAAATACTGACTTTTGCATTTTGTACCAGGAGCAACTGCACCATCAGATAGCTAAGCTAAATAATTCAAATTCACCTTTATAAACCTCGTACATATCCTAGCTAACACTTGTTTCTCAGTACAGTTTTTTTCAATTTGCCATGGCACTACCTCTGATATTTATCTTTATTGTAATTATTGTGCCTTAATCACACTTACAACTAATGTTGTTGACAAATTCTATTTCCTGTCACTTAGTATCAGTTAGGAATACATCCTAAACAGGCCACTTCCACCTTAAACTGCGGTCGTACAGTGGGGAGATCAGCTAAAATTAAAATAGCTTCCACATGTATTTCTGCTGCCTGATGATATATGGCTCCTGTATGCTAACTAATGAGCTGCACCACGGTCATCTGGGAGAGGTGGTTTGCAGATCGAGCCAAATTCCCACAGTTAGTGAGCAAACTAAACAAAGCCTCATCTAAAGAGAGTCATGCTCCAACAACTTTTCCTGTTGTAATTCACCCTTGGGTGAAACCAACTAAAAGAGGATGTTGTTCGTCTCTCTGTGGTCCAATAGTTCTCTAATTCATCTTCACCCTGCAGGAAGACGGAGGTCCCATCACCTGTCTTGTAGCAGAGGTGTTGAGGAGTATAAGTGTCCCTCAAAGGGGTCCCATTGTCCCCTCAGGGATGGTTGTCTGGCCTTCCTTTGTGCTTGTCCCTCAACAGGAGACACAGGTCTTTTACCATGTGCTGGTTTTAACCTGCAGGGACATGCGTGGGTTCACTCTTACCTTATTCACGCGGCACTACTTTTTGAACACAGAGGTGGTCAGATGTGGGTAAACTGGTGCTTGTCAACACCTATCTTGTCCCAAAACACGAGACTAAGTGGGAGCACCTTGTAGGGACATGAGCTGCAATGACGTGGCACGGTTCACTGGTGTAAATGATCGGGCTCCCACACGTAGGCATTTCATGCATTTGATTAAAACTTGAACAGATAATTTGAAGCAGAGCTCTGCATTCTCGAGTGTTTTTTGAAAAGCAAGAAAAAATTATGATCTAATTTGAAACACTTGGTACAGCTAAAGGAGGTTCACATCTTAATGAATGGTGGGCTTGCAACTGTTTGGATCAGCCATGTGTTCGCCACACGTTGCTCCACTTAATGAGGGCTGGAGTGCAGCAGCTTTTTGCCAGGCCAGAGCTTTTACACCCAGGTGCCAAAGTGGTCTTTGCCTCTTAGATGAGGACAGTAACAGGCAAACAGCATATGTGCCAAGTCATTGGTTGCAATTCAACCAGCAGCCAAATGACCATAAAATCACAGATCATGGATAGAAGCCAAAAAGCTTGGATTTGTAACTCTTTTATGCTCTACTCTCTCATTTGGTTGGGCTTGATTTTAAATGACAACCATTTGTCAAACACCCCCTCTAAATTTACAACTTCATGTCATGTTAATTCCATTGAGAGAATGTCTGTCTTTAATGAGTTTGTGGCCCCAGGCAAGCAAATTTACAGTCGCTTGAAAGATGTGATGCCACTAACGTTTCATGTTAACTTTTCCGTTCAAACATGGGTACAGCGAAGAAAGCTTTTCATTATGTGTCCCTGTAGGGAATTTGGTGATCCTGTGTGCAACCTTGGAAGAGCTCACTGCACTCAAAGACCTTTGTTCTGCTCTTTGGGAAATGTCACCCTCATATTGGCAGTCAATGAGCTCCCATGTTTCATGGCTGTCAGTTAAAAAGGTGGTCCTAGCTTTTAACTCTGTAAAGTTGAGAAGAGATTGGATTTTCCCAGTGCCATCCACTTTAATCAAAATCACATTGTCTCTAGCTATTGGTCCATGATGAAACTTGGAGGCTTAACC
This sequence comes from Atherinosoma microstoma, assembly GCA_037177055.1. Taxonomy (NCBI): domain Eukaryota; kingdom Metazoa; phylum Chordata; class Actinopteri; order Atheriniformes; family Atherinidae; genus Atherinosoma; species Atherinosoma microstoma. The sequence goes on from JBBBVU010000006.1 coordinate 7,811,596, forward strand.
TGAATTTAACCTTGATTAGGCTGGGTATTTTGGATTGAGTTGCCCACCATTCTCTGCTCTTTGATCTGCTGGAGCGTTTGCAGGATGCTTTAGTACCCTAATCAGCAGCTTGAGGACCAGTTCAGGCTTCCCCGAGGGGTGCAGAGAGAAGGCTGGCCCACAATGTGAGCATTAAGGAGTTAGACTGAAAGGGGGGCCTACTGGCAGACTCACAGTCTGGCTCCAACCACTGATAACCTCAGGGTACTCCCATGCCTAATGTCACATGGTCATTAAATCAAGGAGCCTTGTTAAACTGGACATAACTACATTTGACATCAGGATCTGACACACTCACACCCTTTATGTGACCATTATGAGGACTATTGCCCAGTCTGCAGTTGTTAACACAAAGAGGAAGTTTGACAATGCATGCAGGCAGTGACAAACCTACAAAACCCTCTGCTACTGGGCCAGAGGCTTAACTTTGTTATTTTTGTGTAGGCTGTCCAGTCGTAATTACAAATCTTTTCCAACAGTATAGCAATATTGTAGAAATGCTCAAAGCTTTAACAAAAACAAAATCTAAAGTCATGACTTGCTGAAAATAATTAAACAAATTGTGCTTTGGAAGAAACTCAAGTGACAGTAACATTTAATTGTTAGTCGAAGCTGCATGACTCAAAGCTGAATCATGCCTCTGTAGCTGAACAAGCATGCTGTCATTCTGAGATATTCACTCAACTTTTCATTATACAACTGCATGGGTAAGTCGTGCGCTGCTTAAGCTTTTTTCTTTCCTTTTTTTCACCTACTTCACACAACTCAAAGTGTAAAGTGTGGGCGGTGTGTGTCTCTGCAAGCCTATGCCTGACCTGCAGTTATCCGTTAACGCTCTTCTCTGGGAAGCTCTACAGAGATGCTAATTTGTGTCAGACTCTGCTGTGGCACCTGAACAACATCTGCTATGTTTGAGTGTATGTGTGAAAACAACACACACTTATTCACTTCAGCAGGAGGTCATGGTGTCACATTTTAACACACTGGGTAGCCCTGTAGAGTCACTTTGCACCATACAGCATAATAATCTACTTTTATATGTCATATTTGTTGTTTTCAGTCACTGTTTAGTACAGACTACTGTACTAAGAGTTAGAAAAGCATCCTTATTTAGATGAAAATACACACTGTAATAACATTTACCTCCTACCCTGAAGCCTTTTGAACTACCCAGATGTATTTGTTGTAAAAATGGAAAGTACAAAAGTGTATTCAGATTCACTTAAGAGGGTGCATAGTGTCATTGTATGAATTCAGCATCTGTTGCCATTTATTTCAGATTCAGTAAATCAGGAAGATCCTTTTTAAGGAAAGGTTCTGTGACATGTCATTCTATGAAATTGACCGTTTTTTAAGTAAAATTGACAAAAAAGAGGCTTTAAAATCTCAGTTTGCCTCATTATGATTCTCCCAGAGTTGTTTTTTTTTCTGTTTTTTATTTTAATGTATTTAAATGTAGAAGAATAGTGTTGTGAAGTATTACATTTAGACATTAACACGACAAATGCCGATGAAGCAGTGCTTGATCCCATTTGGGCTGCAGGATCAGGGAAACTATTTAATATTCAGATGTTTACAGGGTTGCTGTTTTGTCACTAAGCTGATTGTAGGACTCACTCTACCACTGAGAAATAAGAATCTGATTCCCACTGAGACTGTATACTTATACTCAGCTATCCAGCTTTCTGAGGAAACCCAGCAGTGAGTACTGGTCTTCTGTCAACTGGTCCTCTTATGTTGTTGAGGGCCTAATAGCTAAGTTGTGGTTGGTGACTTGGGACCTTTAGGCCCTCAAAACAGTGTCAAATGGAGCCTGACCCTTCCTGTCTGCCTTTTGGTTCAGACCTCCCACTTGCTGGTCTCAAAGGTCACGAGTCTGTTTTGGTCAATGTCTTCTGTGCCCTGATTTAACCTTTCTGCATTATGAGTCACAAATGATGCTCATCATCTTCATTTATACTTGTTCCTGCTGAAACATGTAATTTTCACGCACATCTCTTTTTGCTTCACCTGACAAACAATAGCTACGGTATAGCTACGGTACATTGTGTTTGCTTACATCATTTGTTTTCTGTTGCAGTTCATTTAAGCCATCAATAAAAACCTATTTTGGTGCTGTCAGGTGAGAAAGGAATCAACCATACACTCTTCAAAACAGACACAGAAGACCAAAAAAGGATTTTTAATACACATAAAACCTGCTTAACAGATAACATTACAAGATTACTGTTGTGATTTCACAAATGAGAGATAAGTTGTGTCAGAAAACATCTTTATTTTCAAATCTGCTTGTCCTTTTGTTATTCTTAACCCCTGTACTGCTCTCTTTTTATCAGCTGCAGGTTTGCGGGGTGTCTCAAGAGACAAAGCATTAACAACTGTGAAGCTATAAACAAGAAACAGAGATCCTCACTGGTTTGGTTTCCCAGGAAAACGACAGCCCCATTTCAAACTGAGTGACACAACCCAGAACACACACACAGACCAAAAGTCCTCAGCTTCTATCAAGTATCAGGCTTTATTTACCATCCTGGCACCTTTATCCTCCACTAGTTGACACAGTCAGTGGGAATTTACGGCAAGTTTTAAAATGACCTCTCCGAGCACCTGAAAAAGTCCAAGAATTTATAAATGGGATGTTCGTGGATATGAGACATACAGTATTTACAGTAAATGTAAAGAGGGGGATTTGAAATGAAAATCTCGTCATTTGTGGGAAATCGGATGTTTCTTCATATCCTTGTTAGCTTTTGGCTGCAGGAGTTGTTTTCTTCTGATTCTGTTGAACTAATATTTTGTTATCAGAACAATAACTCGAGCCTCAACAATAGCTGTGAATCAGTTCCAGGCATTCCCTTGAAAAGTTGATCCTAGGAAAGTCCAAATTGGAAATTTGTTTCACTGACATTGGCAAGCACACCTGATACAATTCCTTTACGTAATAAAGTAAAGAGAAATTTGTCTCTCTCTATCACAAAAACAAAACAGAAACACCCACGTACAGATGAGGCTTGCTCGAGTGGGAGTTCAACCTGACTGCCCAGCAGCTGTGTCAGCAGGAGTTGGAAAAATCCAGGAAAAGAAAAACACAAGAGAAAAGGAGGCTGGGGAATGAAAGGAGATAAGGGGAAAGTGTTTGTGTTGGCCCAACTCCTCCCTCAGCCCTTTTATTTGACATAAGGGAGTTAATATGGGTATGTAAGTTCAATGTTTCACTTCTGATTCTGGTTGAATGTGCAAGTCCATGACTGAATCAGTGCATGTCCTCTTCTCCGTGTAATGGGAAAGTGAGTGAGTATGAGCAGGTTAGTGCTAATGGGACTGATACTTCTGAAAGATAAAGTGTTTTCTAACTGACAGCTCCTTGTGGGCCAATGTGAGCAGGGCTGTCAGGCATCAGTAAACTGTGGTTTGATGACTCATAGCTCCTCTAATTGAGTCTGACTATGAAAGAAGAGAGAGAGCGAGTTCTGTGTTCCCTCTAGTGTTTTTTTATCGAGAACAGCCAGAACAACATGTTCAACCTGTCGACCATCCATCCATCCTTTATATATACCCACTTGTT
>JBBBVU010000006.1:7825349-7863520 GCA_037177055.1 Atherinosoma microstoma
TGAATGTATTTTGGCCCTAAACCATTCAGTGCTTTGTAAACTAGCAGCAGGATTTTGAAGTCGATTCTTTGACAAACGGGAAGCCAGTGTAGAGATCTAAAGTGTAAAAGATGTAAACAAAAAAGAACACATTCCTCTGTAAATGGTCAGATACAAGGACGAGACTGAAAATGAGTGAAAAAGCAGTCAATGTCCAAAAGAAACTTTCAAAGACTTTCAAAAACCCAAGAGAGCTATTGCTAAAGAACTGCTTAAAAGATTGCCAAAGTCTGGCTCCTTGGAAGGTAAATATAAAGAAATGATGGGAGGTTCAAGACTTATGCACAGTGCAAGGAAAATGATTCATTCCAGGTGTGACATTTCTCTGAGCAGTATGTTATATCATAATTCTCGGTCATTTAACAAAATGATTGGTTAGAACAGCATATGTCTGCTACAGTAAGCTGCTGAAATCATTTAGGCTACACTGGTCATGTGGATTCTGAGCAGCCACCAAATTATGTTGGAGACATTGCAATGTGTGGATCACTGTCTGACCATTAGCGTGTCATGACCGCATGACCATAATTATAGCAATATGTCTTTGTTTTAATGTAATGATTGAAATATCCCCTTACGGAAGCCAGTGTTCTGCAAAAGCTACATTATACCTATTAACCTTAATGTGATCTGCTTTGATAATGCTAAGAGGAAATGGGCTGGACAATAAAGGAGAGAGAAGAAGCAAACAGAGGAAGAGCTGGACATCATCCAGATGCTTCAGCTTAACGTCAGAGGTGACCGTTAGCCCGGAGAATCCTCAAATAACTACCTCTGCTCAGGGTACGCAATTAAAGCGGTCAAAATATTTAGCCTCAGTCCCTGCTGACAGACATGCTGTCAGAGTTGTCATCATTTGCAGAGATTATCCCGGGTGACATCATGTCATCATTTGTTTTTTCCAGGTCTCACTACAGATCCCCTCTGGCTTCTCGTCAAAAAACCAAAAGGTGACAGCACTGGATCCTGCAGCTAGCCCGTAATGAAAAGCCATTAAGTGGTGAGCTAGGATTCTGTAAGAGATGCTGACAGGTTCTCAGCAGCAGACTGAGGAAAACTGTAGGCTAATAAACCGTTTCATAAATTGGGTGGTAGATGGATTCATTTCATGTGACATCCGGTGAACAGGCGATGTATAAGAAAAAGCTGTAAAGGCTCCATTTTGCCTGGTTTGTACTGCATCCACTTCAATACATTTATCTGTTTGAGCTACAGGGTTTTGAGCTACAGTGCAGTCTTTTTTTTTTTCCTAAGTAGAACAAACATGGAGAGAAACAAAGAAAGTGAGAAAGCTTATAATTTATTTGTTTTGAATTCCAGTGGAAATAGTAAAAAAATTGCAGCCAACCTGTTGTTGGCTTGTTTTTCTCCACAGTGAGTCGGAGAAGACGGAGAGACGAAGATAAATGGAGAAAACAGAAACTTCAAAGCACACATATAAACCAGTTTTGGGCTAGAATGAGCTTGATGGTTTTATGACCTAAAACTGTGTAATTGCACAGTTCGTTGAAGAAAATAGGACTTCTGTGATGGGTACTGTACTTTCTTTAGCTTCAAGAATAGGAAAGAAAACCTTCCAAAGGCAAAAGCAAAGAAGCCTGGGACATCTGGCTTGGTCACCAAAGTTCAATAAAAATGTTTCTGCTTGATGTTGGATGAATAAAGCTTTCTATATACAGCTGCTTTGGCTTCAGGCTAGATTTTATCTTTGATCAAGTGTACATTTTTGACCTCAGTCAAACCTAGAGGGCTTTCAGTTCATGTGGCCTTGAGGCACATAATCTATTTGTTATAAGTAGTTTCAGCATGAATTTGATTGGCTGAGCATGTGTTTGGTTCCAACATCCTGCGGAATTTGCCTCATATCCGCTGCCCACACCACTGAGCCTCCTATTATTTTCTCCAAGAATTTGATGCTGTTTGGAATCATTTTGGGTTCAGGCAACAAAACCTTTGGCAAGGCAGCGTTACCACTACTGAGCTGAAATGGGTAGATATGGATGAAGGATTTATATGTTCCAAGGCAGAGTGAGAACACACCAAGTTCTTTTGCAAAATGTCATATTACTAAATGCGACAGCTGAAATTAAAAAGGAGTCAACAATAACATCTGTTTCTGCAGTTGTATCAACACACAATAAAATGAAATGAAAATAGAGCAAAATAAAAACACAAAACAGACAAGTAATAAACTGGGAAGCCCTCCACCAATTGCATAAAAAACCTGCACTGTGGAATTTTTGGCTCTCCCTCATGGTAGTGGAAGTAATAAAAGGAAAAAAATCTATGATAATCCACAATATTGTTTAGTTTTTTTGTTTTGTTTTGTTTTTTTCAAAAATGGTAATCCTCTTTCTGAACATCTCTTCCCTGGCTTCTTTTCAAATATTTCTTCTTTAATCCATCAGAAACATTTCTGGGATGCTTCCAAGGTTTTTGGCCCATAGGCTCCAGCTGTATGAGTAACTTGTGAGTTATATAAAACTCATTCATACCACTTAACTCATGGAGATTATAATATACTTACCAGATATAATCATATGTGCATTTTCCTGCCTAGAGTTGCAGTGGGGCTGGAGTTTGAAACCGTAATCGGCCAACAAAAAGACCAAATTTAACTAACAACCATACACGTTTACAGCAATGCTCAATTTAGAAAAACGTACACCTTTGCACTGTAGCAGAAAATTAGAGTACCCACAGAGAACAGAGAACATGCGAAGAGAGGGCCAAGGCCAAAGATTGAATTAGGAACATTCTCGTTGTGAGGCCACAGTGCTGCCGAACGAATCCAGGAATATTTACCTGTAGCAACAGATTAGACTCAGGAATCATCTCTATGTAAAGGTCTGTTAGAATCAGGAAATAGTAAGATCTCCACACTATCAGTTCACATTGGAACAGAGCTAGCATGCTCATAGCAATCATCGTAAACATAAAAACCTTTAAATGAGAGTTTCTGTTGATGAAAACAACTTTCCACAATCAAGTAGAGTAAATTGATGTACTTGTCTCAGCAAAACATATAAACAGCAAGCATTTTGACTTGCAAATGAATTAATACAAACATTATTACAACCCTGAGAAAGAGCCTAAATCTAATTTACTCTTTGGCAATTATATCATTTGTACCTGTGCTTTTTCTGCAATATTTTAATGAAACAGTCCTGTATAAGTGAATTTGAGGTATGAAACATTGTTATTTGTGGCCAAAACTGCCTCTTACTGAGGTTTGTCACAAGGCTGATTCCAATCATGACAACAATAGAGGGCTGTAAAACATAAAACACTCAATAGCCATAAAGAGTGATAAAGACATTGAGACACACATTACAAATGTCACAGACTCTTTGTCGCCTCAATTCTGGCGTAAACTGAGTTTTTGTAAATGAGTTATATACAGCACACTGTTATCAACTTTAACCAGACCTTATTAATGATACACCCCAGATGATTCGGACCGACTAGACATTATCTCATCCATTTTGTTTGGAAGATTTTCCTCAGAAAAAAACAACATGTGATTTTCACTGGCTAATTCATTGTCTAAAGGTTCAGAGAGCACCTATGCTATGAGACCATGCACATAATAACCAACCTTTGTTTTGTTTCCTTTTTTGCTTCAGTGGACATTATATAAGTGTACTTCCTGACATTTTTAAGTGTGTTCTGTTTTGACTGTTTCATTATCAATGAATGTGTCTGATTTTCTCAGTTAACAAGTGCAGTTTTCCTTGTAGGCTATATATATATTCGGTTGCCCATGTGCTACTTCTGGATGAACTTTACAGAAACATGACTAGTTTGATTAATGTGTCACAAAAACACAAACAGCTCTCTTAAAACAAAGGTGCTGGCTCTGTTGATTGCTTTTGCAATTGGGGGAATTAGATGTTCTTAATGGGGAAGGTGTGCTTGGAAATATACTGCACTGAGTCATTATTTTGAACTTGTATTGCGAGAAGTTTTCAAGGCCACTCCCACAGACACAGACTGTTTTTGAGCTTCACTGAATCCGCTTCAGAGACTTGAACAACCTGATCTAAGGGCTATGGTATGAAACTGAAACTGACCTCTCAAAACATGTGATGGCTAAAAGTCAGTATTTTGTATGCAGACCTAAATCCTCCACTGGGAATACCATTGCTCATAACTTTAGATCACATCATGATTAAGTGATTAGTGTAATGAACTCATATCTTCAGAATAATTTGGATTAAGGGACAAAACACTGGGGTTATATCAGTGAAATCAAAGGGTCAGATCCTATATCTGAATGAACAAGTAAAAGGTAACCTGTATCAGAAATACTATTTTTTATGTGGTTAATCTTGACCTTTGGTCACACTGCACCTGAAACCACAAATTGTGAAATCAATATAATTTACAACACAGATCCCACATATCTACAGCGCTTATAAAAACTAGTTTTTACACGCAGGCTCATAGAAATACCCAACACTCCACCATGAAGTCAATGCCTGATCTAAAATCAATTCAACTACAAATATAACTCTTTGCAATGTTTTTTCTTTTCTTTTTTTTTTGTGGTGGGGGGTGATTTGTGTTTATATCTGTCACTTTTCATATTTCTATCTGAGCTAATTCTGCATTTTTTTTTCAGTTGAATAGTTAGTGTTGCAATCAGTGTTACAACTGTTGCTTGCATATGGTGGAGAATCATGTTTCTGGTTTGTTTACCAGCGGTTGTAAAATGAGATTATGGGAGCACATTCCTTACAAGATGGCATTCCTATCTGAGCATGCAACACGGCATGACCCTTCACATGCTCAGTGTCATTGTCCCTTTTTTTAATGAGATTGCAACTTTTAACATGATAAACTATAAATGATCTCCTAAAATCTAGATTTAAAGATCATTTAGCCAACATCTTGCACCCCTTTCGCAGCCTGTGCCTCTGCAACCTCCATTCCTATAGGTGTCACTATAGTCGAACATCTCCCCCCCCCTTTTACTCCACTCCTCCCATCTAGTAAAGCTCCGCGAAAGGGTGTGCGTTTTGAAGGTTGTATGAAGCTATAACATCACTGGAGACTGAACCTGTTGCCACTTGACTTGACAACCCAAGACAAGTGTGTGAAGAAGAAGGAGCAGAAGCGCAGCGCATCCCGAGTCTTCCCCCTCTCTTAGCTCAAACGCCCCGCGATCAAGGTCTTTCCCGCCTCGGACACACGCCGGGGAGATGCCGCATACTCGGAAATTAACATTAAAAAGTTGAAGTACATATGGCAAAATGCGATGTGGAAGCTGTGCGGGGTTTCCTCAAGGTCAGCGTCTGAGATCCTCCGCCTCCCAGAAGAGTTTCCTGGGCCGTCAGAGAGGGAGAAGTGGCGAGGAGGGGATGCTGCTGTGTCTCTGCCTTCAGCATCAACTGTGACAATCTTGACCCGGCTAAGGACATTGATGGTCACTGACACACAAGTAGGGAAACTTGTAAAAACCGTGCTGTGACAACCAAACCAGGTCCTCGGCTTCTGCATTTGTTGCCTTGAGCCCTTCTAGAAATATAGCCTTTCCTGCATCTTGACGTCCCTCGCTGTCCATTAACGACGGCCTGTGTCGGTGAGACGGTTTACCTGACTGCGAACTACGTTGAAGTCGCGCTAGCTAACGGTACAGAATGGGCCGTTGGCTCGGTTCAAGTAGCCGAACCGACCGTTGAAGTTTAGAGTTCAGCGGCTGAAGAGCAGGTGGACTGTCACAACATTGTTTTAACCAAATCAACGTCCTTGTACTTGCTTCGTGTTGGAAGCGGACTTTCACCAAACTTACCAAAACCAAATAGTTTTTCCTGTCACACCGCATTTTTTTTTTTTTTTTATAAACAACAATGCCCGCGAGGACAGGCTCACACAGCCCGGGCGGCTTCGGTAGGAGTTTACCGGAGCTCGGACTGCTCCTGCTGACGGTATTCGTGCTGCTGGAGGGCTCCGTGCTTTCTCACGGAGCTGCCAGCTCTCCGGATACCAGCCATCACAAAACAGTGGGCAACACACATGCGGGACAAGAAGACAACATCACTTCTAAGAAGCTTTTCCCTGTACTCAGCCTTGAGTACGACCACATCAAAATACCATTTGAGATCTCATTATGGGTGCTTCTTGCTTCTTTAATGAAATTAGGTGAGTATCCTGTGGATGACGCCCGTTTTAAAAGCTGCCTTGGGCTCGGTAGAGTTCAGGCCAGCCCTTTCAGGAAGTACTTGCATTATGTCGTGTGATGTTGTTAATGTTATTTTCCAATTGCAGGTAATCTGGCTAGCCTAGTTCAGCCACTTCATTTAGATGCAGAAAAGAATTAAAATCCCTAAAGAGGGTAGTTTATCAGATTTATATTTTTCTGTCAGATTAAATGACTAATTACTTTACTTAAGACATAATACATGGAATGAAATAAACTAAGAAGTTGATTAAGAAAACAAGGCAGCATCTTAAGCTGTCAATGGCTCACAAAGCGATGATGAAACCTATCTGCTTGTATTCTGCATGCCAGGGACAATTCCTAGTGAACAAGTTTGACTAGAATAGCCCAGTTCAGTCAGTGAGTGTCAAACCTACAATGCTGGTCAGGCAGATTTCTCATCAGATCTGTCCAGGGTATGTGGTCAGGATCTCTTAGAGCTGTGCTTCCTGTCAGAGTAATGACTAAGCAGCTTGATGCAGCAGTCTGGATGTGGGAGAGTAGCTACTTCATGTGGCAAATTTTCAAAACATGGGGGGATCTCCTTTTATTTTGTTATAAGGCAAAGTCTTCTGACATCTGCATGGGGAATGTTTCAAAAGCAACAAGCTTTTCTGAGTTAATCCACTTAAAGATGAGCGTTCTTGTCAGCATGCCTCAGTTTGGCTCTGTGTTTATGTCTTCTGTTTCCTCAGTCACCTCCTCTCCGTTCCTGTCTTTCTCCTCAGTCATCTGTTCCTTCTTGTGTTGTGCTTTCAGCTGAACACTGCATTGTCCTCAGCTTTTCTTTTTTTTTTCTTCTCTGAGAGCCAGCACTCTGTCATTCGCCTGTGACATCAGAGGCCTGACTGAGCAGCAGCCTGTAGCCAGGGAGGGTACTGCCTCACTGTCTGGGCAAAAAGCCCAGTGTCTCTGGGGAAAGGACAGGCAGTGAGGGGCCACCTGGCTCAGGTGGTTCACTTGTACGATGCATCTCAAGGACATAAAAAAAGTATAAAGAAAGGAGAGTTGAGGGAGTTCAAAAGGTAAAGGAACTAGAAGGGAGGAAGGAAAGGAATCGGCTGACAGCAGCGGACAATGGGGATTTTCAGCCTCTGATTATCCCCAGGCTGCTGAAAATAGGCTCTAAGTAATTTGATGTGACTGCTATATGGCTCATTCTAAGTTATTTGACTGATTCACGATCCCAGACTTTAAATCTACTGGTGTAAAAGCAAATCTGCTGTCCATTTATCTCTTAAACAACATTGCTTGTGCACTGTGCATTTCTCTTCCTGTTTTCCAGACAAGTACTTTTTCTTGAATCGATTGCACAAGGCCAACCAAGGCTTTTCACATAAATCAAAACAAGATGTAGTTATACTGATTATCTGTCCTAAATGGGCAAAGTCTTATAGTATATATAGATTTATATGAGGCATCTTCTATTTGGGTTGTTTTAATTAGATTACAGACAAGTATAACACAGAAATGATCAAATGTTATCAGTCTGTGGTTCAAAAGCAAACTGGCAGTTGAATTGTACTGTATAATCCTCATAAAAATGAAAGGTGTGTTTGGAAATCTAAGTTTAGCTTTAATCAGGAAGATAAAATGCCATTTCTGAATCATGTTATCTATAATATATCACATAATAAAGCAATAAACTACATTCAGACTGTCATTAGATATAAACTTCAGTCTCATCAAAGGAGCACCAGCGCTGACCCTCCAGTGATCTTTTGTATTTCATTCTGATAACATTATACACGAGTAGATACGCCTTATGATAATTACTTTGATACTTGCGAAGCTGTTTGTGCCCTGCCTTACCCCTCCCCCAGCAGACGTTTTTCTAACACATCTGACTAATCCGGTTACTCTCACTTCACTTTATAATTCACAGCTGACCAAACAGTTTGAAGATTGTCTGTTGCTTCAGTGTGACACTCAGACGACACCCACACACAGTGACATGCAGTAGCTGACATCTGAATGTAGGAGAGTTCGACTGCCACCCATTTAGAGGAGCAAAAAAAAAGGGAATCAACATCTTGAACTAAATGTGGATTTCTTTTAACAGCACTGTGCAACAGTGTTGAGCCATCCCTCATTTCTTTATATTCTGATCACAAGGAACCAGACTTCTTGTAATCTGTCATTTGAGCAATAGTTCTCCAGGCTTTCTGAAGGTCTTTCAAAGTCTTCCTTAGCGAACAAATGCTTTTCATCTCTTTTTTTCTTTCATTTTGTTTGTTTGTTAAGTCACTAAATACTGACCTTTTGATTAATTTAAGCAGAATAACCTCAAGACATGAACCAGTGTTGTGTCTACACATAACACACAACTTAGCAAAGAACCCATTTTAGATAATATTTTCAGGCACTTTGTTACCTGCAGCCTGTTGCAAAGACACATCATTAGTTCTCTTTTTTTTTTTAGGTGCATTCATGAGAAATGCCAAAAAAAACACAATTTAATAGACATGGAATATTTGTGCCTGCAAGATGATTTATAAAGTGCTATTAACCAAAAACCTAGCATATTTTATCTTGGTGTTCTTTAAAAAAAATAATAATAAATGAGGGAAATGGACAAATTGAGTCGTGAATGATTAGTCTGGTTTAAGTCTGAAGGTTGTTTAAAACGTTTACTATGTCCTGATCAATACTGTTTCAGGAATGTTCAGTGATCTTGTGTTTGCAGAGACATCTCTCCCTAAGAGACTTGCAGAGATAACATTATCTACAGTAACTGTTGGTGATGCTAACAATGAAATAATTTAAAGCAGTCTGCCAGAACTGAACAAGGACTGCGTTATAATGAATCGATGTCAGTGTGTCTCACCACACTTTTACAGGATATATAGCACCTGATGAGTCAATTTTATCCGTTTATTTGTTGTTGTATGGTAATCTGAAAAGCCTTATTACATATGAGTTTAAAGTGTGTCCTAATCTATAACGCCTGCGACATGGGGAAAGGTGCAGCTTTAGAAACCAGGGCCTTGGCAAAGCTTGAGTCACTGTCACAAACGGTACTCTCCTTATCTTTATTGTGTTATTTAGGTGAAGACTTAGCCCTGAAGAGTTTCCGATTCCTTAACAAAGAGAATAGCTGACATGCTGCAAATCTTAAAGATAAGTGCAGATATAAATGCTTAACATTTAAAGTTCCCATGAGCACAATTTAGGGCGATCTATATGCAGAAGCAATGCAAGATAATACTCATAACTTTGTTTTTATGACAGTAGAATCACGTCAAATTAAGAATAGTTGTATATTGATTGCTTTACGAGTTCATATAGATTAAAAAATGCAGCAGATCACCCTTCTCTCCACTCTGCCATATTGCGTCACAGTCTTGCTGAAGTAATAGTGAAGGGACAAATTAAACAGTTTGTGGTATGAGGAAGTATGGGGAAGTAGGAGGTATTCAGTTGGTACAACCTGCCATTGGCTCATCCAGGTTCTCCCACATCCAACAAATCTAGGGTTAGGGGTCAGGGTTTGGGGACTTGTGGGCATAGTTTATAAACTACATGATGAATGACTTTGTTGTTGGTGGAACTGAACGGTCTGACTCCAACTCCCCTTAGATCGGAGCAAGAGGCTACTCAGTTATGGGGGTATTTTCCTATCTTTAATCATGAGTGTAATTGTTTGATTTGAGAGCAAGATTTGAAAAACTTGACCAGTCCAAACAAAAAATTATCCGAAAACGATGAGACTTTAAGTCTTGAAAAAAGTAACAGCAAAAGTGACCTAGCTATACTTGGCCTATTAGCTTATTAAGCAAGAATGCCTGCATGTTTAACACATCCTAATTCATATTTCCATATATCCACTTTTCTGTGGCTTTTTCTCCCCAGCTATTTCTCAACCAGCATTTACACTCCTGCAGCTTACGTCATTATTAAAAGTGGGGTTTTTTGTATTTTGTAAAAAAGAAAATTGCTCAGATAAACTTTGTATTTCGCCACAAAGCTTGGATTACATCCCTTGCGGGCTGTTACAGTAATGAAGTAATCTCTGTATCCCTTCCAAAGCTGTCGTATTATCCTCCTTTTTGTCTGTATGAACGTCAGAGTGAATGTAAAGTCTATGGTTTACCTACATGCATTACACAGTTAAACTTCGTCTTTACATCGTCCATTCTGTTCCGTGCTCCCGTCGTCCCGTTAGAGCCCAACCATAGTAGCAAAGGGGTTGTTGCAAAAAGGGTTAGGGTTATCGCAACACAGAGAACAGAGCTGCAACACAAGAATCAAGTCTTGATATAAGAGCAGTTGCACCGCTGATGTGTTTGGTTTTTATTGTTTTTTGTCTTTTTTTTAAAATATAATACCATATAGGAGGATATTTGCTGTGGTAATTATCCAGAAATAATAATTACATTATTAGTAATAATTACAGAAATCATTCTCTTATCTATGATGTTGATGTGCTCTTTGAAAGAAAGATCGTTTACATCTGTCACAAGACCACCTTATTCTTATACTGTAATTGTCAACATGTACTTGGATTTCCCTCCAAAGTTGCTTTCAGATCTTTTCACTGTGTGTAAAAAATCACTCCAAGGCAAATAAACTGTAATGCTCTAAACAGATATTTGATACAATCACCATGTTGTTCACAAGTCAGCACTTATAATAGAAGATAGTATTATGAATTATGGGAAGGATTAACACAGCTGTTGGTTTGTTAGTGTCACAACTGTTGCCATACAACACACACAACACAAGGGATCGTCCTGAAACTCACCAGCACCAGGCCTTAATGAATAATTTAGGACACATAATTTGCTGGTCTTGCACAACTGGAGCTGCACAATAGTGTTCATTAAACAATCAAATAATGACTCACAGCACCGTGGTAATGAACTTGACCTGAACCACTCTCAAGTTAATGCCCTTCGTGACCTTTCTGGGAAATCCAAAGTACTCACATTTAGATGAATGCATCATCATTCACATCATCATCTTTAAATATCCTTAAAATGATTTCTGCCTTTCATGCTTCCTCAATCTAGCTGATATGGTTGAGTGGTGTACAATTAGTCACCTGGCAACAGGCCACCATTTCTGGTGTTGGAAATTCTAATGTGTGGCAACTAGTACCCGGCTGTGTCGACACGGGGTGCTCTTGCAGGATTGAGAGAGCTGTTACCCTTTGCTGCTTTTCAATAACACTGCTGTATAAAGGCTCTCAGAAGGGAATATAGCACTGACACAGCAACTACTGTTGTTGAGTAACCATGATGACCCGACTGAACTTTTTCTTATAGAATGAGGCATAAAAAACACTCATGTTTCTTGAATATTTATCTTACTTTTAGTGCGTATCTCCTTCATACACGTCTTGATTGCACTGCGTTTGAACACAGGGAGTTATTCTCTGAAGTTCATTTCCCTCCTTTCCACTATCTAATCTGTGATATGGCTTTTCACTCTATGTCTGAGGGCTATGACTCTAGTATATTGGACTGAAGCCATAACTGCAGCAGAGTTTTAAGAATGTGCTAAATGCTGTCATTTATCCTGGGTTGGAGGCTTCAGGCTTCTTCCACTGAGTCTTTTGTCCTGGGTCCAAGATGTGTGTGGAGTTTTTACAAAAGGATCAGTAGTATTTGTGCTGAAATGAGTGTTTGTCTCTGTGCATCCACATCCTTCACTTGTCCCTTTTGGTCATCCATGAATGATATTGGGTAATTTGGAGTTCAGTGCTTTGACCTTTTTTATTGAGTTTTTCTTTAACTTGAGACGGAAGCTGTATTCCATTTATACCACGTAGCCCTGATGTTTGCCTTTTCTTCTACGCTATCTGAGGTTTTGCGTACATGCTTTTCTTCACAGTGCCTGGTTATTGAATAATTTTAAAAATGTCTTGCTGAGATGTATATCTTTCTGTGAGAATAAACATTCCTGTGCATCACTGATTCCTTTTCTATCCTCTGCACAGAGACTCATGTTCATGTTCATCTAATTGGTTCCAATCTAAGATGTCATTCTGCATCTGATATCAAATCCACATTTTCTTTTCTTTAGGAGATGAGAAGATGTGAAATGGAAGTTAGCTCTGGAGCCAAATTTGCATTCATATTCTCGTATTCGTGAGCCGTTATGTTGAAAATTCAGATTTGAAAAAGATAAGATGATATCAGTCTTAAAACATTTGAATAAATAACCTCAATGGATTATGATTCAGCAAGTGAAAGCTGTTAAACTACCTACGGTCAAGTTCTTCTTTAACATCGCTCACAAGAATGCTTTACACAAGAGATCATGGGACTGCTGGTATTCTAATAATACCACTGCTTGCTTTCCCATGCCACCCTAGATTCAGTAATAGTTTTCTCTTTATGGTAGTGATTGGATGTGGCCATGTTTCTCTGTAGTCAAAGCGCTCTTGTGGAAAGGTGAAGGATGCTGCTCAGTCGGTAGCACCAGAGGCTGCTTCCAGGTGTGAAAGACTGAATTTCTGAAAGACTGACTGTAAGACGCCCCACTGGGTAATGCTCAAGTAGAATTAGTTTCAGTCAAGTTGTTTATTTAATTAAAGAGCTTTACATTCTCAACAACTTTCTGTCTTCTTTAACATAAGAGAGGAAGAGCATAATAAACTGATGTGGACTATTCTGTTCACCTGAGAACCAATTAGCTTTTCTGAAATGATGCAGGCCCACTTGTGTAACCTTATGTCCCCACAACCAACGGACATGTCTCTAACGCATTTAGACATGACTTTGTCATTGTGTAACATTCTTTGGAAGCTGAGATGCTTTTAATAGTAAGGTGCTAATTAATCTTTCATTTTGAAGCCTGCAGTGAACAGATCAGTAGTAGCTTCTGAAGAAATGTTATGCGTCTCAGGACAAGATGTGGAATTTAACATCCGGCTCACCACACATGCCTTTTTGAAAAGTCACACAAGGTTTCCAGTTACTGGGTCGCGCTGTGATCACAGGACAGCTTTGTTCAAACACCTGGCTACTCAGACTCTGGGGAGTTTTATGAGGGAAGAGCACTCAGGCCCAGAGATTCCCTTTTTTTAGTCTTCGTTTAAGAAAAAGCCTCTCTCATTATCTTTCCTCTGGACCCAAAAAATCCTACAGTTGCACGCAGCCGTGTAACCCCCACAGACATCCACTTGTTGAACTTGTGTTCTGAAACACTAACAGTGTTGTCTTCAAGCTGTGTGAGGAAAGTTTCTGATGCTGGACTTCGACATACCGCCAAGAAAAAAAGTGTGTCAAACTGGAATAATGAAATGAAACTCAAACTAAATGATCTGTTTAGTGGCAGTTGCAAACTTGCATGTCAGCAGAATGTCTACAAGACCGAGCAAGTACATTAAGATATGTGTTGTACTAATGAGTGAAGATTAATTGGAGCAAGCTTGTGCTCTTCATCTACCCTTCCGTCAGCTATGCTGGTGATGGTGCTGCTATAACTTCATCATCCATCCATTCTTGTTCCAAAGGACTTGAGTATCGTAGATGTGGTCCTCACTGATAGCTGGACATGTCGTGCTGTGGATGTTATCTAATATTATTACGTGTTCTTTGAGTTGGTCGAGGCGGGGTGTGTCTGAAACATTGACATGGAACAGTTTGCCTCATGTGTTTATTTATTTTATTTTATCCTTTTTTTTTCTATTATAATCACACACAGGTGGGCGTTTAGTTTTTGCTGTGCAATTGTTTTAGTACACCAAACACCAAAGCAAGTGAGACTAAAGAATGCCTTTCTGGACTGGTTTGTTGTAGTATTGACAAGTTGACTCATCGTGATACAGCTACATACAAAATAATCTTTTATCAGCTCAGGATAAAGTCAGCGATACAACACGCTATTTTCTTTCTTTATTTGTTATCTTTTATTTGCATTGGTTGGCATTCTGACCCGGCTAGACAGCTTTGGGGGGGTGCAGTTTGAGTCGCAAAGAAAATATGTGGCATGTTGCTTCATGTTGTGTGAGCAGTTCATATGTGTAAGTAACAAATATCCTGTTCGCTACAGCCCATGCAACCAGCTGACAATGCGTTATTTACTTATTTTGCTGTGGGCATATAGAGCAAACATATTACTTACTATCAATCTCTGCTTTCTAGAAGAATTCAAAAGAAAACGCATTCAAGTGCACTTAAATAAGAGTTGATTATCAGATATACGTATTCTGTAGATGAGTAATGAATAGTGTCAGTGCAATTCTTTTTTATAAAGCAGAAAAAAACTGCAGCACATCGATGCTAAAACAAATATCTGTGCCGTATCAGGGCCTCTGCTCTAGAGAGTTCTCCAAGAATTCCTACATGTGTCAAATCCAGAGTGTAAAAGTGATATATTTTTCAGTGATGGTAGATAACTGTTACAAGTAGGGAACATCTTATTCACTGATAGTCAGTGTTATATCATCTTCCCCAGTACGACTGTTTAGCCCTCACCTCACCTACTTAATACTTCTGTGAATGTTTTGTGTCACTGTCAGTGCTCCATGGGGATATTTGTTACATTGCGACCTAGAACTTGACACGTCCCCGTACTGCAGTTGTGTACAGTAAATATAGCTGGGGATGGACGGCACATGGCTGTCCCTTTGAAGTCTTTTTTCCCCTGTTGTTTGTGATTGTTGTAAAGGCTGCTTGTCTCGCCACCTCACTGTGTGTTTGTAGCTTTGACCTCATTTTTGAATTTTCTGGGGAACTTATTCGGTTTGGGGGCTGTTTTTTTTTTTTTTTGCCTCAAAAATAGATTTTCTTTTTTTTTACAAATTTCTTTTTAAAACAAAGAGATTGTGTTTGTTTGTGAGGTCTAACTGCTTGTGAAGGCATTAGCAGCCTGCTTGTGCAGCGATGTGTGCTGCACTGCTTCCAGCAACAATGCTTCATTGCAAAAAGGATTTCAATTATTTCAATTGGTTGTGTAGTTCAATTGGAACTACACAACTGGATTAACTAGTAATTCAAAATGCCTAAAGGTTCCCATTTATTTAAAATTTCACAGGCATCATTTTTCTGGGTTTTTTTTCTCTCTATTTCCTCAATTTAAGTTAATAGCCCATTAGTTTTAACTGATGCTTTGTTGATTTGTCTACAGTAAATATTGTGGATTTTACTTTAATTATTTCCTTTAAGAATCCTGAAGGTCATAGTGATACTTTCTACAGACTCAGAGCTCACATTCCCAAGCTTATAGCTTCAAGGTTAGAGAGTAGTTGTCAAGGTATAAAGAAATGAGCATGCTCTGACACGTCTGCGCAGCCTGTAGAAGAAACAGGAGTGTTTCTGGGACATTATCAGTGCTGAATGCTAAGGTTTGCACTTAAAGGTAACATTGATTTGTACATGCAGTGACTTTGTTTTGTTATGTTGTTTTTAATCTGGGAGCGCTGCATCTACATCTCAATACTTTGCTTAATCACCTGCTTTAACAAACATAATGGGCACACACCAAGATAATTCATTTGTTCTTGTTGTTTCTGTCTCTTTTCCCAGGGTTCCATCTGGTTCCTCGTCTGTCCAATATTGTGCCAGAGAGCTGCCTGTTGATCGTGCTTGGCCTGCTGGTTGGGGGGCTCATCAAACTAGCTGGAGAAGAGGTCCCACCTGTGCTGGACTCCAACTTATTCTTCCTCTACCTGCTACCCCCCATTATCCTGGATGCTGGCTATTTCCTGCCCATCCGTCCCTTCATGGAGAATCTGGGTACAATCCTGATGTTTGCTGTCGTGGGAACTTTGTGGAATGCCTTCTTTATTGGCGGCTTGCTATACGGTGTGTGTCAGATCAAGGCAGCCGGCCTCCAGAACATTGAGCTTCTGCCTTGCCTGCTGTTTGGCTCCATCATCTCAGCTGTGGATCCTGTGGCTGTGCTTGCTGTGTTTGAGGAGATTCACATCAATGAGCTGCTGCACATCCTGGTGTTTGGTGAATCACTGCTCAATGATGCTGTAACGGTGGTAAGTAGTCTCTCCTACA
Source organism: Atherinosoma microstoma (assembly GCA_037177055.1). Taxonomy (NCBI): domain Eukaryota; kingdom Metazoa; phylum Chordata; class Actinopteri; order Atheriniformes; family Atherinidae; genus Atherinosoma; species Atherinosoma microstoma. Next base: position 7,841,550 of record JBBBVU010000006.1, read on the forward strand.
GTTCTGCTCAGTTTCCCTCCTCAGTCAGCAGGCAGGTCATAACAGCATACCAGCTGTTAGCTTGCCTTACCCTGTCCGGTATCTCCATAGCCTGAAGTTACATGTCAAAACTATAAAAAGTCTGAAGTTAGAAGACTTGCACTCTCAACATTGACCAGCACAACACTTGCCTGCAAATATTATTGTTGCGTGTTCTGCCAGCTCATTCCGTGTTGTCTCCAAGTCACGTTTAGCTGCAAGTTCGTCACCAGTTAGTAAATCTCACTGATGTGACATGTTTTATGGCCTTTCATTGTGTTTTTGTGTTTTGCTGCAAAATTCATGACACTTCAACACTTTGTGTTTATGAAGCGTTCTGTTGTTTGTTTGTTTTTTATGCCATCCTTTAATTTTTATTCATTTCTTGCCTCTTGTTTAAATTGTTTTTTCTTCTCTTTTCGCCTCTGCTATTCTTCTGCTGTGCTTCCTTCTTGTAGGTCCTATACCACCTTTTTGAGGAGTTTTCTAGCTTTGAGACAGTGACGGTGTTGGACTGCTTCCTTGGAGTTATCTCCTTCCTTATTGTTGCGTTGGGCGGTGTTCTAGTGGGAGCCATCTATGGGATCTTGGCTGCCTTCACCTCGCGCTTCACCTCCCACACCCGTGTCATCGAGCCACTCTTTGTGTTTGTGTACAGCTACATGGCCTACTTGTCAGCAGAAGTTTTCCACCTATCTGGCATCATGTCGTAAGTTTTAGCTGGTTATACAGACACGTGTGCAGAGAGACATCCAAAGTACAGAATGGGGACTGACCCAACTTAGACATCATTAAATACTGTTGTCACTGTGAGCATGCTAACATGCTAACATGTGTAAGGATTTATCTTAGAGCACCATCCTTATTAAATGTACCTTTTAAAAGACATTAACATTCCTGTAGATCTGTTATATAACATTTTCTATAGAAACATCAACTTCAAAGTTAATCCTGAATAACTGGACTCTTGAGGTTGTTTTAAGTTGGAAAGACGTATTTATTTGCATTGCTTTCAACCTCCCACAGATGGCCGTTTTCTCTATTTAGATGGTAAAACATGCAGTATCCCAAAAACCAAAACCTGGAAAGCCTCAGAGCCTCGTAGATGATGCGGCCACATGGATGTAGGCTGATTCGCTGCAAGTTAGCTCAAGCTGGGACGGGCTAACACAACCAAGTGGCAGCAAAACACTATAACATGTGAATGTGCATCGGTGGAAGCTGTGCATTTTAGTCACACAGATCTATGCCTGAGCTTTTATCAAAAGCAGCATTTAACGTTCCAGTGTGTAACGTTAAAGACAATCTATTAGCACAGGCTGGATGTACTATGCATAGATATTATGAATACAATATAATAGTTCTATTCCTTGAATGGGGAATGGTAGCCTAGTGGTTATGGAGATGGGGTAGGGTCTGGAGAACCTGGGTTCAAGTCCCCCACTGTGGGTCCCCAGAAACATGGCAGCTCACTGCTCTCTAGTACATCTAGAGATGGGTCAAATGCAGAGCCAATCTCCAATCAGGATTAAGAAAGAGAAAAAATAAATGAATTATTCATTCATTTGTGTTCTGTACCACTCAGGGTCAGCCTATCCCAGTAATTAGCAGGCGAGAGCCAGGGTACACCCTGGACATGTCTCCAGGCCATTGAAGGGCCAACACAGAGAGACAACTATCCATTCACTCTCACACTCACTCCTAAGGAGAATTTAGAGTGACAAATTAACTTAGTCTTTAGACTGTGGGAGGAAGCCAGAGTACCCGGAGAAAACCCACACATACATGGAGAGAACATGCAAACTTTGCACAGAAAGGACCCTTTTTCGAACCCCTCCGTGAACTATTAACTAACTACACTAGCAACCTTCTTGCTGTGAGGCTACAGTGCTAACCACCACACCACCATGCAGCCTTAATTAATTATATGCTAATTGTTAGAATAATATGAAAATAAGAATCATTATGCTTCTGACATGTCATTTTTCAACTGTAGCCTCTGTACTTGGATGAAATGCTGAAAAAACTGTTTTTTCCCCCTTGAACTTTAATTGGGTGCTGGCTCCAAATGATATCTGACTCCACTCAATTCTCTCTTTTTAAAAAAAAAAAAAAGTACCCTCACAAAATTGATGCTAGATCAGTAATGCTGGTGGTCAGGCTGAAAATATGATTGAATCGATAGAAGACCTCAAAAATATAAATTTTGTCCAATCAGGCTCTAATAAGCCCTAACTGGACACCTTAATGGTCTTTACCCTGTAAAATGAGGCAGTTAAAAATTTGTATTTGAACTGGTTATGTCTGTTCTGTTGCAGCTGGTGATTCTCTTGTAAAGGATGCCTTTCAACATGTGAATTTTTCCATAGTCAGTCGTCCTGGTCTATAAACTACCTTGCAACTGTAGCAAAACTCTATTTTTAGTTGTGCATCATGGCAAATAGCACACTGTATACCCAGCGGTACAATGAATCAGTCTGATCTGATACTGCCGATACCAAGCCTGAATTTATTGGCACCTCAACATTTTCTGAGGTAGCATTTCATCAGCTCCTCCAGTACACAGTAATCAGTTTTTCTGGTTAAGATTGTTGATGATGCTGAAAGTAGTTGCTGATATATCAAGTCTCTACTCTGTGTCAGGGCCAATGTAGCTTCAAGGATAATGAATTTTTGGTGCCTGTGGGTGCCTTATTTCACTTCACATAAAATATGGGTTTGTTTTTATTGTTTTTTTTGTTTGTTTTTTATCACATTCAGTATAAAAGGAGGAATCAATCAGCTCAGTTGCGGAAATCTCTGCAAGAGCTCTTAGATCCAAAGACTCAGGTCAGCTAGTCCAGACCAGAGTCCAGACTAAACATGGAGAAGCAGCTTATAGCTGTTATGCTGCAAACAAGTTGAACAAACTGCCAGTAGAGATTAAACTTTCACCAAATGTAGAAACCTTTAAATCCAGGTTAAAAACATCTCTGTTCTTATGCACTTAAGCATGAAATCTGCACAGTAATTTTGAACCTATCTTGATCTTAATCAATTCAATTTAATGCTTGCCTTGCCTTGCCTTTAAAGTTAAACCAACATTGATTTGAAGCAGGAGTGGCAGTAAATGTTACTCCAGCTTATGAGATGAATAACAGTTGGTTTTGGCCTTTGCATATTGGACATTGCATGAGTCCAGTCTGAAACAGTTAACAGTCACTAAACATCTTTTTCAGTGTTTTCACTGTCTGTGTCCCGAATTTGGCCCGTCCTTTAAACTCTGTTTAACTTCATTTTAATCACAAAATAAAAAGATTTTTGCAACTCACATTAGATAGATGCAAACTATTAGAACAAATTCCTGAATTAAAGACATTTACCCATTTAAGCATCTTATAACTGAACTAATATTTACCTTTTCTCCATTCAGGTTAATAGCATGCGGAGCGGTGATGCGACCCTATGTGGAGGCTAATATATCCCACAAGTCCCACACCACCATAAAGTACTTCCTGAAGATGTGGAGCAGCGTCAGTGAGACATTGATCTTCATATTTCTTGGTGTAGCCACGGTGGATGGAGATCACTCCTGGAACTGGACCTTTGTCACCTGCACCGTCATCCTGTGCCTGGTTGCACGAGTCATAGGTCAGCTCTACCAAACTGTTTCAAACAACTTGCTCGAGTAAATGCTAAAATTCCTGAAGGTTCATTTTACTGCTGTGGTTTTGAAATTTGTAACAAGACTAAATAAGATTTTATCTCATGGTGTTTTTAATTTAGTCATTTTGTCTGGTTTATAAAAGGTGTTTCTTTATTTTCAGAGAATTTAGATTTATCATCGCACACTTTAAAGTGACTTTTTGAAGCATAAAAAGGCCTTGTTCTCAATAAGGGAACTGGGATCACTTAGTGGAGTAAATGTTTCATCCTGTTGCATCAAACCACTGTTTCTGTGTGAAAGGGTTTCCTTGTTAACATCAGGATGTCACAGGTCTCTGTGGGTGATTAGTCACGTTTTCGGACTAGTGTTGTACTGTAGGAAGTCTAAAAATGAAAGAATCATGCTCTGTTATGCTGTCCTGATGACACAAGGACTTGTGATAGAAAACAGGTCAAATAGTTTGGTTCTATACAACCTAAGATGCAAAATAGTTGGGACACTGTGTAAAATGTAGATAAAAACAGTCGACAGTGATTTGTAAATCTCATAAACCCAATTTTTAATCCCAACAGAACTTAAACATATTTGCTCATTTTAAATATAAGGAGAGCAACATATCTCAAAAGAGCTGGAAGAGGGTGATGTTCATTGTCAAGCATCCGCTCTTCTCTTAACCAATTTCTGGTTAAAAGAGGTTCTGAGGAGACCAGTCGCTGGAGTTCTGGAAGAGAGCTGCTTAACAGTTGTGGGCCTTTGTGCCGGATTTCTTTATTCATGATGAACCAAATGTTTTCTGTTGATGAAAGCTCTGGACTGCAGGTGGGTCAGTTCAGCACCCAGACTTGTCTCCTGTAAAGCCATGCTGTTGTGATGGAAACAGTATGCGGCTTGCAATTGTTTTTCATATCCAGTTATTTTACTGACCTATTGCCAGTTAACCTAATTAAGTCTAATTCTTCCCTAGCTGTTTTGATTATTTGCGCCAACTACTTTTGTTGTCCCTTTTCAAACTTTTTTGAGATGTGTTACTGGCATCAAATTCAAATTGATCAAACATTTTCCATGAAATGGTAAAACGCCTCAGTTTCAACATTTGATATGTTGTTTATGTTCTGTTGGGAATAAAATATGGGTTAATGAGATTTGCAAACTGTTGCATTTTGTTTTTATTTACATTTTACATAGTGTCCAAAAGCAAAACTGTTCCTGTCCTTGAAGCTGATTTTATACTTTGTATGAAAAGTGGAACAGTATCGACTATTCTTGTTGTACATTAAACAATCAAGAAAGGGTGCTATTTGACCAAGATATGACATGAAAACTTAGAAATGATCCAACATACAAAGCTAACTGTATTGTGCTTTTTTTTTTTTTCCCAGGCGTGGTTGGTCTGACCTATATTATTAACAAGTTCCGCATTGTCAATCTGACCACCAAGGATCAGTTCATTGTGGCCTACGGTGGACTTCGAGGTGCCATCGCCTTCTCCCTTGGTTTCCTGTTAGACAAGGACCGCTTTGCCATGAGAGAGATTTTCCTCACTGCCATAATCACAGTTATCTTCTTCACTGTCTTTGTTCAGGTATGGAAACATAGTGTAATTGTCTTTTTATGATTTAAACAAACTTTAATGAAAGATATTCTGTTTTTTGTTGAGACTTATTCCAACTTTGCATAGAGATTGTTCCAATTGCTTAGTTTGCAGTTTGACTTGTATTCCCCATGCATCTTGTTCAGTCACTCACTTGCATTTATCATGTGTAAAGATGTTGGATTGGATTTGCAAAGGACCTTTTGGTGGAGCACATTTGCATCTAATGAATCTAGTTTGAATTTTTCCATGGACCGTGCTTTGAATTCCAACTGCTTCCAAAAGCTCAGTCAAGCTTTTATCTGCAACCAACATCCAGGAAACTGAATATTGTTCAGGGTTTCTTTCCCTTTTTGAATAGTATGGAAATGTATGGAATTTATTTTCAGTATTTTCCAACTCTGGATAAGTATTGAAAGAGTATAAAAAAACGACTTGTGTTTCAAGACTGTGTTTTTCACATAGCTTGTATATGAAGCATGGATGTAGCCACCATAATGTTGCCTCTTGAAGTTTCAGGTTTAGTTTCTTCCCTATCACCTTCTTGGTTTTTTGACTGCACAGCTTAACTATATGTGCACCCAGGTGGCAGAACAGGTTGCTCCCCTTTAAATGTTTGCTATTCAGTCATGTCATTAAGCCCTAAGACGTGGCAGCAGGTTGCATGGTAGCTGTGTGGATGAGAAAAACACACTGTAAACTAGTTTAAGGTTTAAAAGCTGCTATAAACAGACAAACTGAGAAGTCACATCCCTAACACCAGCATAATAAACGTGCTCACTGTTAGTGTGTGTTTAAGAGAAAAGGGGCCTATTATTACTCAGATCAGCTGTTAAGATTTCCTCTTTTCTCAGTTCCTGTTAGTGTATAAAAATGTCATGGATATGCTCACAGACAGACAGTTGAGATAATGCCGTGCATCAAATGCAACTATGATGATATAGCAGTTCTTGCAGTAATGCATATGTATACTAAATATTTCCATTAAGTAAACCTGAAGATAACAAACACAAAAAGATAGTAAGTATAAACATACAGTACATGGAAATTTTTTGAGAGGTTTTGACGAACACTTCAACAGATAAATTGGTCTCCAGGTGGAAGTGTAATGTGAGTTAGAGGAAACCTAGACCCAATATTGCAACACTTCGAATAAAACCCAGAAACAGTGTTTCGTATCCCCAAAAACTAAATTACACATACAGTAGATTTTATTCATGCTGGTGGACTCAGCTCTGAGTTTCTCATGGACCAAGTGGTGGAAGGTAGAGGCTTTTTAACCTTCAGGATGTGTTTGTTCATCAAGTGTTAATATTCATTTATTTAGTTGTTATCAGGTCAGTATTTTTGTTATGTGAAAAAGTCAGTGTTTGTCTTGAATTTAACACTCGATTTGTGCACTTTATTATAGACTGATTGTTTGCTTCAATTCTGATTAAACCCCTGTGGTTGCCATTGTTAGTCCTCATTATAGGAAAGTCAGACATGTTTATTAGGGAAGTTGGGATGGTAATTTATTTTCTTTTATTTATTTCATTCCCATCCATCCATCCATTGGCTACACCCATTTATTCCAATGTAGGGCTGCGAGTGCAAGCAGCTACTAGGCAAAAGGGAGGATCTTATTTCATTCCTCCCCAGTTAAATGAATGGATTCCTGAAAGATGTTCCCTTTAAAGCTACTGACTGACTGCTGTCGGAATTGTAAAAATAACACATAACTGACACAATATCAATACAAAGACTGCGGTTTTGACTTTTTTTTTTATTCCACTAATCAGCTGAATGTAGGAAGTTTAATTTTAAACTCCACTCTTGTGTCTTCTAATATATTTCGCATAAGTTTTCTGTGTAATGTCATGTGTGTAAAAAGCACAAGCCAGTTAAACAAGTTACTTTGCATACATATTAGACATGATTTTCCTTAAAAAGCAGAAATCTTCTGTCATCCACTTTATGTTATGACAGTCATCCAGAAGGCTTAATCTCCTTAAGACACAGAATGTTACACTCAGGATTTTAGGTGCAGAAAAGAACAAATGTACACAAACACACACTCACACCTCCCCACATCACACGTAGTGCACAGCTTGTGCAAAGAGTTGAGCAAAGGTTAGAGTTTGACCTGGCCTTTAAATGAAACCACAGTCCATGTCCGAGTGTACCTACATAAAAGGGGAATTGAGTTATTGACCGAAGTATATCTGACTCTGTGGACTGTATGAGGAAATGCTCAAAACTGTCTACTGTTTGTAAATTTCTCTGTGGGAGATAATTATTTAAGTGCAGCTGACTTCACTGCACAGACGTCTTTTAGTTATTTGAAGAATGATTTTGTTAGACGGTGCTGCAGAATAGTCTGGAAATGCTTTAAGTGGCCATGAATCAATATGGAGTCTTTTCAGTCACAAATATGGACATGTTTAGCCATCTCGCAAAAGATACCGAAAAATATGTGAATGAGAGCGGCTTTATGGGGAATTTGGAATTATTAATATAAACTTAGCTGTCTTTTTGCAAAAAGTTCAACTTTGGAGCAGCTGGGTGCATAGAGTGTAACATGTAGAGAGTGTAACATGTAGAGAGTGTAACATGTAGCAGTTAGTCAATTCCCAGGTGCATTATCTGGGTGTGTTAGTCCAGCTGTGAGAGCTTCAGTTTCATCTGAATTCAGTCAGACTAACATGTTTACATGCATTTTAAAAGTTTGAGTTTGCGTCTGACATGATAACACAATGATCTCTTGTTTTCAAGTGCCATGTAAACACGCTGAGTGTAATGCAGCTTTAGCTAAAGCGGCTTGTTGTAGATATGAAGGTGACATCTGACTCTCTTTACTTATTACCAATCATATCATATGAATCATACCATATATGATTACACATTCTTTTTTTTTTAGCATGGCTTGTTGGTGTTTTGAGTGTAAAATCCCAAAAGAAACAGGTTGTTGATATGAAATAATGCTTTAGTGATTACATTTAAACCTATGGGATTTTTCTGATGGAGGTGTTATACTCTGCTTATCTGTGAGTGGGAGGTTGCAGAGGGGTGTGTATTTGTCTCCTGATTTTAACTTTTTTTGTTTGCATGTGCATCACGCCTCTTTTTGTAGATGCCAACGTACTGGAACACAGTTCTCTATGCCTCCTATGCTGACTTTGATCTTGAAAGAAAAATCTTGTTGCCTCTCTTGTTTGTTTTACTAGATTTGTGGATTTGCATGTTTGTTACTCTTATTTCAAAGCTTAAATCTGTCATTTTTACAGGTTTTAATCCTCTAATGCAGGATGAGATTTACAAAAATCTTTGTCTTTATGTAAACTTGTAAACATGCAAACCTTTTAGAAATGCACATGATTATCACATTAGGTTGATTTCAATAATGAGGACGGGTGTGACCTGACAAGTGTTAGATTAAGGAGGATGCATGTTCATGTGTTATACATTACTCTGACACACATACAGAAATCATAAAAACCTTGCAGATAAGAGTTTGCACCAACTGGTGATAAGAACCTATTCCTGTCTTGGGCCAAGGTCGAGAGGTATTTGCAGTGAATAATGCTTTCTTCTTATCCTCCTTGAAGGGCATGACTATCAAACCCCTGGTGGAGCTGCTGGCCGTGAAGAAGAAGCAAGAAGCTAAGCGCTCGATTAATGAGGAGATCCACACGCAGGTACAAGCTGTTAAAAGCCAGTGCTTCCATGTGTTTGCACACACAGGTGACTCTGGACATTTGAAATGATTTGAAATGTTTTTAACCACAGGAAAACGTCTGCATGAATTCATGTGATTAGAAAATACTTTAAGTCTTCACAGTGTTTACAAACCTCCCTGTTTTATTTAGTCACAAAAACAAATATATTATTTATGATATTCCGATTGAATAAGAAACTGGATTAGATAATGCAACAATATGAATGATTAATTACTGATTGGTGGTGTACAGTTACAGCTGTGGAACAATCTTCTTTACTCAATTTACAATAATTCTGATCATTCTCCATATCATTGTCTCCACCTGCTGGCCATACAGTAGCACTTTACAACCACACTCTATAAAACTGATGGTCCAGTAAAGCAAATATAAATCCAAAGAGTTTTGTCATTAAACCCTTAATGTTGGTTCATTCTGTCACACCTGTCTTTTACTATCTAGTTAAATGTTACAATCACTGTCTTATATCTATAGTTTTTTACTTAAAATCAAAAAAGTTCTAACTATCCACCGTAGCACACACTACAGAGTGTTTCACAGCTGTTGTAATAATTCAGGCAGATACACATGCATGCATACACAGTGTACACACATCGCCCTCTTGGGCTAAAGTGATGAGTCACCAGTGCTCGAGGCAAGAGGAGCACAATGTTCGAATGGCTCCTTCAGTGTAAAACACCAGAGATTAGAACAAGGAAAGAGTTGCACTGGCCTACAGTATGGCAAAAGAATCCAGATAAGGTGTCACCCAGGCTTCGAACATGATTTTCTTTTTACTGCTAGATTTTTTTTACAAGGGATTAGTTGAGGATTCTTGTTCAACTGGTCACTATGTGCTGTGTACCCTGTCAAGCATTTAGTGGTGATTTTGCTTCCTGTTTTTGTTGTGAAGGTGGGAATTATATAACAGCTCACAATACAGCGCTTCTAAGATATGCTTCTAGCAATTGCAATGACATCACAAACAGATTATGTATTGTTTGTATTATTGGAATATTGTTTGTCATGTTTGTGCAGCTGTGTGCAAAAACATGTCCCCTTTTCAGAGCACATTCAGTGAATGATGATAGTTTTGCATAAAAAGCATTAACACAGTTAATTCTAGTCTGTGTTTTTGTGGCAGTATTATGACCTCATGAACACCTACATGTGTATTCAAGTATCAGACTGACATATTCTGTTACATTTGAAGCTCCACAATTAAGATTTTTGAAATGAAAAAAAGGTTCATGCACGATCAAAAGAGAATATATATCGGTTCATTGATTATGTAGCTCACTTGTCATCAGCTGGCGTTGACTCGGCAGAAACTTTCAATCGTAGCAGCACTTTTAAAGATGACATGCTTTCATGGCTTCATGGCAGGTGCTGTATTTATATAAATCATTTACCTCTGACAAAGCAGAAGTGATTGTATGGTTCTGCTTAATGATTTGTTACTATAGCAACACTGCCTGTCAGACTGTCATCTGCAGGCTTAGTCAGAGCACCAGGGCGATCTGCAGGGCAGCAGTGGTCTGAAAAACGAATGCATCGGTACATTTCTCTGGTCCTCTGAGCAGCCATGCCACTGCTGGTAATAAACTCTGTCCAATCAATCACCAGGCTGTCGCCATTGCTCCTGCTGCTGTTCATTTTCTCTCATGGATTCCATTTTAAAGTTTGTTGCCTGCTGTTTTTGATAATGATGTCGGCAGTCTAAGCCAAGCGGGTGTTTTCACTGTTAGCCATGGCAACAGTGGGGAAGAAGAGAGGACAGGATGAAGCAGAGTTCTGTGTCTGTACTGATTAATAATCAGAAATTATGATTCATATACCAAAGAATTATTGTACATTTTCCCTCTAAGTGGTGTACTTCTGTACAAGTGGGAGAAAAAAAAATACAAAGCCATTTTTTGAGCAGCTAATTGCACTCCCACATAATGTAGCATTTGCTCTGGGATTACCAGGGGCTTTAACTTTTTTTGGTACCATGCTCATTCTAATTCAGGTTGCAGAGTGCATTTTATATCTGTTTAACAATCTGTTTTTAACCTGCAGTTCCTCGATCACTTACTGACTGGAATTGAAGATATCTGTGGACATTATGGGCATCACCACTGGAAAGACAAGTATGGATTTCACAAAGAGTTCATATTAAACATGTAGCCATGAGAGAACGTGGTCTGCAGTGTTTTCATAAGCCATTAAATATTTTACTCAGATCCAAATGTCTTCAAGATGATGATGTTTTTAAATCAAGCTCAAGTGAGAAAAACAAGCAAATGTTTGTCTTCGAGGAGCTAAATATGCAATTGTTAATTTTCTGTCATACATAGCCGCAGAGACAAAACACACAGTGAGGCTTTAATGTCTAATCGCTGCTAGCAGTGACTAATCCATTCATTCAAGCTGCCTTATTCTTTGTAATATGAAGACCCCCCTTCATGTCTGTTTTTTTTTTTTTTACCCTTGTTCATTTATCTTCCTTCCCTCCTCTCAGACTGAACCGCTTTAACAAGAAGTATGTGAAGAAGTGCCTGATAGCGGGCGAACGCTCCAAGGAGCCACAGCTCATCGCTTTCTACCACAAGATGGAGATGAAACAGGCCATTGAGCTGGTGGAGAGCGGAGGGGGAGTCAAGCTGCCTTCTGCCATGCCTTCCACAGTTTCCATGCAGTGAGTACTCAACTAGTCTCGTGCTATTAACGTTTATTTGATGCATCTTTGGTGGAGTTGTTAAATTTCACATCAGTCACAGGTTTTACTTGTTGAGGTCATATTTAACCTCCGATAACAAGACATAAAACTAGTTTTTGATGGGATGAATGGACCACGATGCTATTTACAGCTCTCTCTCTCTCTCTCTTTCTCTGCCACATTTCACCCAGCAAATAATAAGGAGTCTTTTGTTAGTGTGGCAAAGTATGCTTGTGTAGTATAGCCCTGAAAAAAAGACCACTAGTTTGACATCTGATGTGAGAAGCCATCAGTCTTGTTATTTAGTGTGAATTCATGTTTTTCTTCACTGGCCACTTGTTACATTTGGGGGAATCTTTTATGTTTAGGAGAAGTTTGCTCATTTGTAAAAAGTATTTGTTTTTCCATCTTTTGCTGTCAAACTAAAGATGTATCATTTCAGTAAATGTGATGTAAACTCATACAGTAAGAGCAGCGATACCAGAGATTTCGTCTCACAACATGTCAGCGTGCATCACACACAGTTTCATGCTGAGACACGATTGCCATCTTGTGTGTAAAGCTGATTGTGTAAGATCTCCAGATTAACAAGCCAGTGTTGTACTGAAATGCGATCCCCAGCTAACTACCCACCCACCTCACTCCCTTTTTTCCTTTGTATATTACATAGAATAAACCAATATCAAGATTTTTCAAAAACATTTAATTGTGATCATTTTAAGGAGGCACAGTGTGATATAAATCATGATGTTGTTGATCTTGTAACTTCTTAAAAACAAAAAGTATTTTCATCTGCCTGTGGACAAAGATGTTTATTATTTTGTTTTGTTGAGTAAAATTGACTGAAACAAAGATGAAGAGACCAGTTTTACTGTATTTGCATCACAATGTGATCCTGAGGGTTAGTATGATGGCCTTTGTACAAGATCCATAGAATAGTATAAACAAAGCCAGTTATCCAAAATTCAGTCAACTTTACATTCTTTAATGTTGTCTGTTACAGAGATATGCCGTTTAATCTCAAATTTAACCTATTTAAGGGAAGTGTGTCTCTTGTTGACTGACTGGCCATCCATGAAATACCAGCGTCAGTTCAGGATTCCTTGTCGATAGCAAAACCGGACTTATTGTATGTAGTTGTTCCCAACGGTCTACGATGCAAATCTCTGATTGTTTTTCCTGTTTATTTGTCAGGAACATTCAGCCCAAGAAGTCTCCCACTCCTAAACCTACAGAGAGAGCTCTTCCACAGCTGAGCAAAAGCCGAGAGGAAGAGATTAGGAAAATCCTCAGGACCAATCTTCAGAGGACACGACAGAGGGTAACACTAGTGATAGTCAGAAATGATGTCAGGTTTTCTCGTTTGTTTGGTTTTTAAGTATGTGTTGTATGTATTGGGCTGTCCTCTGTCACTGAAATCTGCACATTATTAACATTAATTTGCACTGACGTTACCGCTGCCATATTTATTTGTATTGATTGTTTATCAGTCAGATCAAAAATAGAATTAAATAGTTAATAGTTGAATAAAATGAATTTGAATTAATTAAATCACTGTCTCAACATTTACATTAATACATTTTAAGGACACAGAAGGACTTTTGTTGCCATGATGATTTTGTACTGACTATATTGCCAATGTTATTGCACAAGTCCAATCTCTTTAAGTCGATTTTATACATCTTTACCTCCTAGCTTCGCTCCTACAATAGACACACTCTGGTGGCTGATCCTTATGAAGATGGATACAAGGACTTACTTCTGAAGAGGCAAAGAATGATGGAGATGGAGAAAAAGGTAGGTAACCCTTCTAAAATCAAGACTAACTGGGTTAGGGTTAGGAATATTGATCCCAGCTGGATTGAACGGAGCATATTTGGTCAGTCAGCATAAAAGAAGTTTGAGATTTTTTGAAAATATCAGGATACACTAACACTATCACTTTTTCTGGAGGATATAAGAGCTGTGTTTCAGCAGATGGCCAGCGGTAAATCATGAAAAATGCAGCTTGACAGCTAAGAATCAAAAGCAGCTGCACCATCTCCTACCGGGCCACCAACGGTTAAATGATTTAACCAAAACTATCATTTGTGTTGTAATTAAAGTCCACATTCAGTCTCCCAAATTAAAGTTCCTCCACACAAATAGGAGCTGATTTAATCCCCCAGTTGAACAGTCCTACCACTGTCTTCCATTTCATTTGCCTGTAATTGCAAAATGAAATTTTCTCTTGTTCATGGTAAATTGAATGTGCTAGAAGCCACTGTAGACTCAAGGGGATTTCTACCTGTTCCGACAAAGCAACATGTCCATTTAATGAAGTTTTACAAGACATTGATTAATGGTGATTCACTGAGCACTGTTTGGTTGGATTTCCTGATCAGATTAAATCTACAAAACAAAAATTATCTTTGTGTTTTTTGTTTGTTTTTTAGATAAAAGAGATGAATAACTACCTGACCTTGCCTGCTGCTCCTTCAGACTCCCCCACCATGCGTAGAGCCAGACTGGCCTCAGGTAAACACATCCATCTCAGTTTTCCAAATGTTACCGCCATGTACCACTTCAAACACAAGATAGTTCACTGTGTCACAAAGGATCAAACCGAGTATTTTGTCCGGCTCACAAGGGGACATTTACAAACCGACAGAGACCCAAGATGCACTGCTTCTTTTCACACCTTCGGCAGTAGATATTTCCTCATCGATGGAAATATGTTTGCATGTGCCAGCCAACATGTAAACCAGTGTGTGGTTTCATTATAGGGCGAGATACTGATTTCAAACTTGATCAGCAGCAAAAAGGAAGCAAAAACTGCTCAGGTATGTAGTGAGTGTAGATGGGACTCATTTTAAGTTGCGAAAACCCAAAAGCAACATTAACATGCATGCTTGTAAACCTCATTTTTCGTTACTAATACAGCGATTTTCCTGGTAGAACTAGTGAGGTTCATTCTGATGAGCATGTTACCTGTGGGGAACTGGAATCAGGTTTTTTTTTGTGGAAGTTTTAACTCAAAAATTGAGTCATTCCATCATGTAAGGCACCATAAATCATTGTGTCTTTAGCTCTGTTTTTGTTGTTTTATCAGAACCATGAACTCCTAACATTTATGCACACTGATGGAAAGATGGTATGACATTGGAGTCCTTTTTAAAGTTAAAGTAAGTTTTCTTTATTTGTTCCTTCATCCGTCCTGTAGATCCGCAGGCTTACAACACGACCCCGATGTCAGACGGCGTGCCGACCATCCAGGTGGACCTGGCGTCTCCACAGTCCCCGGACTCTGTTAACCTCTTGGATGAGTTCAGACAGGCTGATCAGCAGAGACAATTGGAGGACGACGGCCTGACGATGAGGCCTCCTCCGGGGTCACGTAGACCAAACAGGCACGATGAGGAAAACGGAGCGAGAGATCAGCAGAAGCTAATGAGGTGTCTGAGCGACCCCGGTCCCGCTGCGGACGACGATGAGGACGAACCCTTCCTGCCCTGAGATGCAAACCACAAACAGAGAGGTCAGGCTGAACGCCTCGGCTTCAAAGTTGAAATAATCTCTCTGGTTCAGAAAAACCAAACAAGCCAAAACTGCTAATGCTGTAAGAACCAGAGAAGAAACACAAAAAGGAAGAGCCATTACTTAGTTTTTAGTTTGTTCTTTATTTCTTTCGACAAAAGTGGAACAGCAGCTGCTGGGGCTGCTATCTGAGAAATGGTGGATTTTATGGTTGACATTCAGAAAAGAACTATGCATTACCAAAGGTTTGAACTGTTTTTAGCGTCACACAATGTTATTTTTAATCTAGTGTTGATTGTTGTTTTTTGTTCTTAATGATTGCACAGTTGTTTAGTTAGAATTTTGAGCCTGGTTTCACAACTTTTCTGTTGGGAAGGCTAGTCCAAAACTCTCAGTCATAGAACTCTGGTTCTTTTTTTCTTGTTGTTGTTCTATCACTTAAAGTTGCTGGATAGATGTAGCTGTTATAAAATATTTGGCCTTATTTAATGTCAAACCTTTTCACTTGGGGCATTCTTGTCTGTCTTTTTTAAATCAACATGTTTGAATCACTTTGCTCCCGTATTTGTTGGATGTAGGGTATATTTAGACACTGTGGAAAATAAACCACAGTTGTTTTCGACAGCAGACCGCTTGACCTTGTCGTAGGCCATTTGGAGGAGTTATATGGACTTGAGGGACTTCTTTGAGTTTTAAACTATAAACAGACACAAACTGAAAAGCTTTGTTGTACACATGTTTTGGTTTGCCATCCTGCATTCTTCCTCATTACTTTTCTTTGTAGAGGTTTTAGGTTTTACCTCAAAATGGAGCACCCTTTAAAACTGATTCAGGGTTGGAGTTGTGGGCATGTCATGGCAAAAAATGTAATTCTATGCAGCACAGATGTGTAAGGTATGTATAATCTTCTATTTATGAATGCTCTTTAAAAATCTATTTATCTCTAATCATTCAAAACAATTTACCAGAAAATTTGCAGCTTTTAGAAAGACTCAAAAGCTACTTGTATGCGCAGAAACGGTTTTGTTTAGTTCATTGACAAATGATTAACAAATTATAGTCATATTTCCACTTTGTTTTCCATCGTTTGATGGAGTGGACTTTAAATGATGTCCTCTTGTCATCTGTTGTGGACCTGGGATTTCTGCCATAGGCAATTTTTGGGCGACCGTTTCTGTATGATAGTCAGTGTAAAGTATATGATATGTCTTTTTTTACACTGCTCCTCAGTAAATTGGAGTATGATACACTGTAAATTATTGATCTTATTAATGTCATGATTTATATTCAATGGAACATCTTGATGAAAGAAAGTATCACACTCACTTCTTTATTACAGAACACCTTGTGCCACAGTTTAAATTAATTTTGAAATTAGATTTCACACCCAGAAGAGTTACTTCACTTCACTCAAAGACCTTACTGTGGAGAGTGAACTTAAGCTTTGTAACCCGGTCTGACTGAAGTAGCTCAAGTGAGTCATTGTTCCTGTTTTCTGGGTGTTAGTGACGGCCGAATTTTTCCTGCTCCTCTTTCATCCAGAAAGCTCAAATTCCAGTTGAGGTTAAAGAGCAGAGACACCCAGCAGGCTTCTTTTCAGTCCTCTTTTACATATCTTTAAACGGTTTGCTGTGGTTTTTATAGAAAAGGCTCCAGGGCAGTTTTGTTTGTTGACATATGAGCTAATGTAAATATGTAAACCAGCAGGAACTGAGAGTGCTTGCACATATCCACAGGGTTGGTTTCTACTTCTCTTTTCTTTTCTTTTTTTTTTTGCCGTGACAACATACCTGCTCTCCAATTTCTGAGATGGTAAAAACAGCTAAGAGTTAGGATGATTAAACCTTAAACATCGGAGCAAAATCACTTACGTTCTGAAAAAGCAGCATATGGTGCAGACTATCAGGCAGGAGAGGTGTGCTGACAATATCATTTAGGACATTTAGTTCAAAGTCAAAAGGGTTGTTTCAAATCTTAAATTAAACAAGCCAAAATGGCTCGGGGAATTTTCTTCAAACTTTGAAGTTCCTTTAGATCAGGTGGGTGTGATACGCATCGTTTATTGTTGCAGGACGCAACGCATTTCTTGAACTACTCCTGCTTGTGAATGTGTTAACTGTAAGTTGATAATCTGCCGGGGAATGTCCATTCTACATGATTGTTTGGGGATGGGGATCAAATGAAGGGAATTAAAAATATATATATTTATATTTGAAAGATCTTTCCAAGAGATGACATATTCCTGTTTACTTAACATTATTCCAAAGACTTTAGTTTCTATAAGATAAAATGAACACTATTTTCATATTTTTCTTTTTCATACCAAATGCATTTTTTGGGCAAACATTGTCACACTCCTTGGAGAGTAATGTTTGGTGCAGAAAACCTATCTGAAGCCATACAGCCTATCGAAGAACCTATTTTCTTGTATTCATATGTAATGTCACTTGCTATGTATGCAGCCGTTTTTTGTCTTTGATTTGCTTTAGATCAAACAAAACCCTTTAAATCATCTTTTTTTTCCACAGAAAAATGCTTTATATCGGTGGAAACGCATTGAATGTTTTCCAACAAAAATTGTATCAAATTATGGTTGTCGTCTTCGCCGTAGGATAACGCCAACACTGTGGCCTCACCTGCATTCACCAGCCTTCTTTATTTACATGTCATTGTAGAATATTTTAGCTTTTTTTTCATAGCATATCAGAGTTCTTAGCTTGTATGGCCATGTATTGTATCTGGAAGTGTGCATTGTGTCATTCTGTGAGCTAAAGCTTCACTGTGGGCTTTTTTTTTTCCTCATAACATATTTACTGGCTTGGTGGAGTTCAGCCTTTGATTCTTTGAGTGGAAACAAGCTGAATTTACTCAGCTATTATCCATTAATCTTTTAAGAAACCTGCTCAAACCAAGTGATCCTAAAGTTAATTTGTTTTCCTGGACAAAGTTAACTAAATCCATCAATAAAAATCATGACTTCATCCAGTCAAGATGTTTATAATAGTTTATAACAAAACAAAGAAAGAAACAAGATAACAACAAATGGGTCACTGCAGACACTAACTATAACATGCAGTCCTCACAGTGAGACACGCTGTGTCATCAACATAACAGGCCTTGCAGTGTCATTCCTCACCTGTTTGGCAACATCTTTCTCAAATTTGCCTGATCCAGCTCCCATTACATGCCACTGTTTTAAAAACACTGAGCACTTTAATTAAGCTTTACCTTTATCTCAAAACTGATGTTAGAGAGAGCAATAAAAGGCTTTAAATCTAGTGTACACATTGTTCATCAGGTGACACATCATGGGGGAAAGGAATGTGCTTTATGATGGACCTTATTACAGGGATGTGTTAAATACAAAGAAACTTGGAATTAAAATCTTTGCGAAGGTCATGCTGAGACTTTTTGACGGAGTGGATTACCCCCCTTTTTACTCATTTTGTTTCCTTTCACTTCATGTGTTGTTTGAATGTATGTCAAGCAATTCATCACTTATAGTTTTCCACTTTAAATTTTAAAAGAATACATTTTCTTTTTCATTTAGTGTTCACACGAATGGGAATATACTGTATATAAGAAGACAAAATAAATGTATTAGAAATGTAATATGTGATGTACAAATCAGAATCTGAATAACGTAACGTCTGCACTTTCTTGTTGAGTAATCTTCTGCATTCCATTGCAATGACGTTTGTTCGGTAATATACATTAAAGTTTTACTTTATAACACTCATATCCATGTGTTATTATTGAAGATTTGTGTTTTCATGACATGTGTAAAAAAAAAGTTAGCTGAATTCAGTTTTATACACTAGTAGGTAGAAAATTAAATGTTTTTCCTTAAACATTTTGGGTCTTCTGAAACATTTCAAAGAATTGATGGCATTAATAAATAAAAATGACTCAAATTTCTCTTTAGATAAAGTATGTATTCAGACCTTTCATATTGTGCTTGGTTAAACACATTTAGCGGGATTATTACTCCTAAAGGGGACAGTTTCTGGAGCTTGAAAGAAAATAGTTGAGTGTCTGGTGTCAACAACACCTTAAACACTCAAAAAAAAAAAAACTCAGCCCTTGCATTTTGTTATGGCCCTCTACATGTGAAAATGTGACATTCAATACATCATTCAGACTTGCAGGGTAAGATTACATCTCTCTATAAAGTTATCCATTCTCCTCCACTCTATCTCATCCTGACTTTAAAGGTACAGTGTGTAAGAATTACTGACATCTAGTGGTAAATATGGGTATAGAAATGACAGCAAATGCCAAGCACAGTTGTGAATGGATGGTAGCCATCAGTGGCCTAAATGTTTCCAGACATGAACACGTTTTCATCTGTGAGTGGATCCAGCGGCCTCAGGTGCAGATATGACTGCACCACAGGTAACTATTTCAAAATTGCGTTCATGTGCCTTTTAAGGCATTACTTATTCCAAAACAGTGCTCTAGCACCTATCAAACAACATCAATATTTCCCATTAAGATATAGTTGAAAAGAAAAGCAAAGTAAAAAAAAAAAAACTACATTTATTGCATTCAAGTACAAATACCTTAATAATTATGGATTTGAGAATTCATGCCGCACTAATTACGCTGAATTGAAGTTGCAGTAAAATTTCTGGCACTCCACAGTACAATGAAAACAAAATTGGCACTATTCCGAATACAGACGACCCCAAATGTCAATTTAAAGAAAAAAAAAAATTTAAAAAGGGGGACGAGCTTTGTAATTTGTTGAGAGGAATACACTCAGAATGAACTTTCTGTCTTGTTGAGATGTAATTGCACTGCTGAGCTTGTGTGTGCAAGACAGATTGAGAAACATCCAGAGAGAAAAATGTTGCCACTCTGACTGATATTGTTCATCCCGCTTCTGCTCCAGTTAAATGCAAAACAACAATGACCCCATGAGCTCCCTATAATAAACACTTTTGGCTGACAAACATTTGTTCTGTGTAATAGTTTTGGAATGGATATGCTCTATTTATCCACTCATTTCAATGACTGCCATTTATTGCATTCTATCATTTTTCAGCAGAGCTTCTGGGCGGCCAAGTTCATTTAGCATCTAAGGAATGTAATCTGAGTCTCAAATTACAGGATTCATTGTCTGCTAAAAAACCATTGTTGTATTTAAATTACTAGGCATTTAGCTGATACCCTATCCAGAAGAATTAGCAGTAAGTAAACATTAGGATAAGTGTAAATTCTAGACAAACAATGCTTGTGCTCTTCATAAACCGATTACCTCACTGCTGATATGAATCGGGCGACAGGCATTTAGAGAAGAGCTACAGAACATTAACCAAACTTTATGTATCAAATGAGGGATTTTTAAGTACTATGATACTCTCGCTTTTTATGTATATATTTCAGTTCCAGCTGTGATTATAAATAGTTCATGTTGTGGAGGGACAGCTAGCTGTTTCTAAGTTTTGCCAGCCACAACTGTTAAACTATTAGATGTCTAAGGCAGGAGACCCAAAAATAATCTCTTGCATCAATCTACGAGTGCAGAAAGGCTGTGAATGCCACAGTTTTATATTGTCTCTTTTTATAACTTTATTACTCATCCAACTGAACTTACAACCCCAATGTTGAGGCTGTGAGCCGCTGCTTCAAGGAGCTACTGTGCAAAGCGAGGCTGGACACTAAAAACAAAGCCTGTCTGTTAAATGGACTGCTTTTACATTGTGTTTTTCTACTCTTCTTGACCTATTAGATCACTTAGCAGTGAAAGATGCTTCTTCTATTGATCAGTAGGGGGCAACATTTGTTTTCCAAAGGGTCATATATTGACATTGTTAATGCAATCAAAGGACTTTGAGTTGAATTCAATTTAAAAAAGAGCACTGAATGCAACTAGCCCTAATCCCACAGTTCTCTATCCAAGCTTTTCTCTTCCTTTTCTGATCAGATATATGACCTGAACTGTTGACCTTGCTAACCGAACAGAATACATTTAAGACCAAAATATTGAGAGCTCTCTGCTGGTATCATGTTTAATGGCAGTTTTGTTTTCATTTGCTTCAAGATTCATATATAAAATGCAGCTTTTTGTTTATTCTATGAAAGAAAAATCTGATTTTAACTGATCTAATTCGGATGTCATTCAATTTAATCAATTGCTTGACTGTCCAAGTTATACCTCTGTACTATCCGTATCATGCTGCATGGCATATCAAGACAGCTCAATTCAGCTTTATTTGTATAGCGCCAATTCACGACAATGTCATCTCAGGGCACTTCATAGACAATCAGTTTGAGCCAATCTGATTGTCATACATTGATTCACAGTAAGCAAATTCATAACAAATAGCCTAGCTAAGGACATCAACAGACTGCATCGTATCTTGTCTTCGATCCAATCCCCATCCTGAGCAGCTAGAAGCAATGGCAGAAAGGAAAAACACCCTTTTAACAGGAAGGAAAAACCTCCAGCAGAACCCGGCTCAGGGAGGGCAGCCATCTGCCTCAACCGGTTGGGTTGGAGAGGACAGAAAGAGAAGACAGAAAGAAAGACCAACAGAGATCATATTTGATCCAGGGAGATCTGCTGAGAAATATGTTAATGATGGCAGTACTGTCATATGTTTATACATGGGAGATAAGGAGCAAAGAGGTGAGGATGAAAAGCCAAGTTCATCATGGGATGTCCTTCAGCAGTCTAAACCTATGGCAGCATAACTAAGGGATGGCTAATCACCACTACCTATAGGATTTATCAAAAAGGAAGGTTTTAAGCCTGATCTTAAAGGTAGAGAGAGTGTCTGCCTCCCGAACCAAAGC
>JBBBVU010000006.1:7863620-7878810 GCA_037177055.1 Atherinosoma microstoma
AGTGTCTGCCTCCCAAACCAAAGCTGGGAGCTGGTTCCATAAGAGAGGGGCCTGATAGCTGAAGGCTCTGCCTCCCATGGCAATGTTGGGTTCAGTGTCTCACCCAAGCACTCCTCCATCTGTGGGCTGTAGGAGCCACTGACTTTTAGATTGATGGACAACTACTCCATATTTGAACCATATTGACTCCATATTCCACTCAATGATTAAATCAAATGTAATACAAAACAACAGTGTTGTTAAATACATACATCATTAATGATGCTTTAAGCTCCCTCATTCTTGGTGTTGCATCAGCTATAGAGCAGTAGTTATTTTTAAATATAAGGCTTTTTGGAGTACAAACTGACCACTACTCAAAACTGTAGTGATTTAATATCCTGGCTTTCCCCACCCACTTTAAGATCAAATCAGACTTTACGCTACTTCATCTGCAGCTGCAAGCAAATTTGCAGCAACAAATGACAAAAAAGGATGTTCTCTTATTTCTCAGGTAATTTTTTCTGAGGATTTAATGCACACTTGCAGTAGCAACCCAAAAAAACTGATATTTGATAACCTTTCTATTATTGTGCATTTATGTATAGTTCTACAAATTGATTGGTCTGAGTCCATATTCATTTCTATTTTGCTTTAGTTAAATCACTGTGTCTAATTCAACTGTGAAATGGGTTTCCATCATCGCAGAGACGGATAATTTAGTCCTGTTTGCATGAGGACTCTTTTGTTTTCTCCTGATTGCTCTTTAATGTTTAGAGTGGCTTCCCTTTACATATAATCAAAGTGTCTGTTTTGAATATTGGGGTTGTCTGAACCGCGGTCACCTCTCATCACTCTGAGGAAATTAAGAGGTTTATTTCCCAACTTCAGTTTTTATGATGAAAGAGTGCTTTGTTTGTAATGATGTGGCTTTTGTCTGAGAGGTCAATTTTAAATTTGTGCAATTACAAGTTTAGAATAAGCCACAGTCACATTTGATCCTTCTGCTTGAGACCTACAAACGTACCAGCAGGTGGCACTGTTTAACCGCACCATTACCAAGCTGCCTAACAAGTGCTGTCCTCAAAGACCAAGCTTATACCTCTATTTTTGTCATTTCACAGTAGACACAGTTTGTACGCTGAAATCATTCTGGCATGTTTAATCAGTGTGTTGCGTGTGTGTGTGTGTGTGTGTGTGTGTGTGTGTGTGTGGGAGGGGGGGGGGCTGGTTTTCTGTAGCCTCATTCCATCAGCTTAATGGTGTGTTTGCTATTGCCTTCCCCTCTCATTTACATGGGCCATATACCTCATGTACTGTACGGCTAA
Source organism: Atherinosoma microstoma (assembly GCA_037177055.1). NCBI lineage: Eukaryota > Metazoa > Chordata > Actinopteri > Atheriniformes > Atherinidae > Atherinosoma > Atherinosoma microstoma. The sequence continues at coordinate 7,864,928 of JBBBVU010000006.1, forward strand.
TTGTTGTGTTTAAGCCATAAAAACTCTGCACAACCTCGCCGGCGTTCCTCACAAGTGAACGTTCAGATTTTCAGCCTTGGCAACTGTGCTTTGAAAATGTTTGGTTGCACAACAAGAAGTGTTTTGATTATGAACCTGGCAGAGAAGGGTCACTGCAGGGCTGCATGCGCGCAGCGGTTTGGTGTTTGTTTTGTCTATAAAAGGAACAGACGAATATAACTGCAGCGAGGCAATAAAGCAGAGCTTATTGTTGTACTGATGGCCGGCAATTTGCACTGATGGCTGATCTGAGCCGTGTTTCATTTCTGCAAGAGGAAGGATGCAACATGATAGCTGAGGCCCACCTCTTCTCAGAATAATGCAGTGTTTGCAATGTGGCAACGTTTGCCACACTGGAAAGTAGATTTTGCTTTAGGTTGTGTTACTAATGACTTTTTGTCCTGCTGCTTTCATTTCAAATGTCATTTTTGTTATCAATATAGCATGTTTCTATTCAAGGGCACACATTTTTAACTTGTCAAATTTAGATTTTGCATGTGGCAGGTGAAAGTAAATCTCTTTCAGCATGCTGCCACATCCTGTATGTATAATGACATCAAGGCATCAGCAAACTCTTCTTTATTTAAACTTAAATAAAACTGTATCTGCAGGAAATGACACTGGCAACTTTGTTCAAAAGGCTTCAGAAAGTTTCCGGAGTTACTTTACGTCTACTGACCCAGAAGAATGCTTTGCCAGGCCTTATAAATCTGGAGCATCAAGCACCGAGGTCGGCACCCCCATCCCTTACATCGATCCCTGATATTCATGGCTTTACATCAAGAATCCTGCCAGGCCACACTTTCCAACCTCAGGGAATACTTCGCAAAAGTGCTTTAAAGAAATAGCAGGTTCTGTGACAATATCAATCCGGACACACTGGCACAGGCCGATACATCTCTGCCTGTTGTTTGATGTATTAGAATGAGCAGAACACAGAGATGGACTTTTTCATTGGCATCTTGTTTGATGAATAAAACATCAGAGCGGCTTGGAAGCAAAATGAATTTTTGAATGCAAGCACAAAAATGGTTATGGCTCACAGGACTCATTACGGTCCATGACCCTCTGCAGAAAATGTTTTAAACACAATCAGCTGTTTCAGCAATGGCCTGAAAACATTTACAGAAACTTTGTGGCCATTATGTGATGGCTGCACAAATTTTAATTGTCAGAGCTTGTAAATACGCTTGGCCCTTTTTCATTATAAAACACACTCACACAGCACGTCCCAAAGAGGGCACACAATGATTGCTTCAGCTCCCAAATGCATTCTGTTTGTGAGAATGCCTCCCAACTGACGAACTATGGCTCGCTCTGATAAGAGCCCAGCTGAAGGATGCATCATATGCAAACATTATCACATGTAGCGGCAGATTTCCCTCGCTGTGCTTTACTGTTCAAATTATGTTTGTACATGAAGGATCAGGGTACCAAAATGTAGTGCAAAGAGCAGATGACGATGCATTGTGTGTGTTTGTGAATGGAGCCAGAGCTGCATTAGATCACAGTCACTGTAAATGACATTTCAGCAGAGGAAACAAAAACACCATCCCAGTTATTTTCCTAGGTGAGAGTAAATGTGAGGTATATAAGAAATGGCCTTTGTCAGAGACATTTATTTATTTTAGGTGGGGGAAAAAATCCCTGTGCTTTGGTCTCACCTTTGCCTGTTGGTAGCAGTGACACTGTATCACCTCGCCCATCTATCCTGGTGATAAACTAGGCTGTCACTGGCCAGCGTAGCTTCATGCAAGTTCAATGAGTGGACTCATGTACAACTTGTCCTTTTGAGAAACTCAGACTTGATATATCTGTTAAGTTGTTTTTCTAAAAAAGGCAGATGTTGGTATTTAATTTTGTTTGGATTAGAATAAAATGCTAATAACCTGCGTGATAAAAATCTACCTAAGATGTTGTTTTCTTGTTGTTTCCGTGGCCACATTAAGAGGCAGACCTCGTGCATCCAGGTAGCCTTAGATTCTACCTTTACATCTATAAATGTTCATGTATAAAAATTATTTTGCATACATTGTTGTAATTGTGTAAAAGTCAATTATAAAGTAAATTTCTGATAAGGCTTTTGGTAAAGTTGGTGTTTCACTTGCCCAGCTATGTCAAAGGTCATTTTGATTTGCCCTTCCATATTTACATAAAACTGGTGGTCGTAATGTTAGAAACACATCAGAGTGGCAGCAGTGTGGTGTATGTTGCAGTACAGCCAATGTTAAAATGCATAAGATTGAAGCCTTACAATACACAGACTGTGAACCAACACAAAGCCCTGACTAGAGGAAAGGAAAAACAGAAGTTTCTGTCAACAAAATGTCTTTGTCTCTGATGAGACCTTCTAAAGCCTAATTCAATAGTTCTGGCTTCTTTTTTGTCTCTGTTCTCTAAACTACAGATTGCACGGCACTCTTATTCCATCAGTACTGCAGTGAAGGTTGATTTAACAGTGGAAATGCATTGAAATAAGATGAAAATACGAATGACCTTCGTAGAAATATTGCGACAACAAAGAGGAAACAAAGTGGAAACATAAAAGAAGATCCATGGTTCAAGTTCATCAGGTGTTCATCGCACATCACAGACAATGTCATGGACGTCCACAATGTCGTTAATCTAGATTGAATACAGTTATTTCAAGGAGAGCAGAAACCCACCTGGTGGTCTTTGGATGGGTAATAGGGGTGGGAGATGGGTTTTGAATTGATTTCCAATTATTGAAAACATTTCAGGCTTTAATGCCCCTGAAGGCGTGCTGCTTTCAGAGGCATTACTAGAATAGTGCAGTGCAGGCTCTTCACTAATGGCCAGTTTATCTCCCCATCTATCTTATTTAATCTCCAGAAAACACTGTGTTTACAGTTCACCTTCTATCCCACTCAGTAAATATGATCTAAACACATGCTTCTAAACTTGTTGGGCACACCACACCCCAAGCACTGAGAGCTATTCAGACCCATTCAATGCCATGGCTGAAAGTGTGGAATTTGAGTTTATCTAATCTTGAATTTTAACATTACAGCTCCGGCACATGGTCTCCTAACAGCAGTATGTTGTAACCACACAACAGAGAACCACAGTCCTCAGCTGCTGATGCAGCTTTATTGATAGTCGTGTTGACATGCAAGCTGCTGAGCTTGACATGCAAGCGCAGTAGTCGCTCAATCATGGAGATGATTTCAGATTCATACCCACGAATGAACGAATTTCATCTGCACATAAAGACAATGTAATAAGGTTGAAAGCTCCGGAAAAAAGCTGGTAAATTTATCTTATTTTGCATCATCGGTCTACTTTGCTTTTGCACATGTGCTAGTAAATTCCGTATCTGTCAATACAAATATAAGGACATTTAACATGTGGTCTACAATGACTGTTTATGTTGCTCAAAAATAGAGCAATCCATGGTTACAATGAGTTGCTTTAAGCAGCAAGCACCGACTGCCATCCATGACTCACCATATTTACAGTGGAGACTTTTGCTCATATGACTGTTGCATGGCTAAGGGCGTCAAATCAAAACCGAACCCTGATAACCCTAAAACATGTTTTGACAACACTTGCAGGTGTTTTGAAGATATGCCCAGACTCATAAGAGATCATACTCCTCAACTGATTTTGAAACATAGTCTGTCTGCTAAAGAGAGAAATGTGTCTGGAAATCAGATATAAATGACAAAATATAAAAATAGCCTATGTAAATGTGAGAATCAACGCTTTATAATCATTATTGACAGACAAATTGCAAACCATGAACGGGACTTAATTTGGGCCTACACCGGCAACAGAACGAGCCAATATTCTGCGTCACTTCCGGTATCTCGTTAAAGCGCTCGAAACTTTAGCCAAGTTTGTCCTTGCTTTAAAAAAAAAAAAAAAAAAAGTGCTTTTCGATAAAGGAGCTTTTGTGAATTGGGTTATTTCTTTACGAGGTAAGTGCTCTACCACATGACTACTGGGTGTGTGTTTGTCTTTGAGGCACTCCATTGACCTAACAATAATCACTTCAAAGGCGGGAACAGGTGCGTCGAGGCTCTTTCTCTTTCTTATTTATTTCATTTATTTAATGAGCCAAAACAAATAATCTGGATGTAATTTATGATGGTTTCCCCTATCCTGGTTTCAGAAGCTAATTAAAAACTGGGGGGGGGGTCTTTTAAAAAAAAAAAAGCTAAATAAGCTAGCCTATTAAATGGTTTAGCTTCGTTTATTCTTGAAATGAAAACGATGCTTTATGCATTTCTATCATGTTGCCATGCTGTTGACACATCTGCAGCAGATGTGCCTGTCCTCTTCAGCTTCCCCAGGATTAATCAAGCTCGCTTTCCTCGGGAGGTGTAGATGGCATCCCGACGGTCAGAGCCATTCAGACTTCTCTCTTCCAGACCAAACGGCTTTTGATAAGCCGCTGTGAATATCCATCAAGAAATCAGACCAACCCACTGGATTGTCGAGCAGTGGACCATTTCGTGCCCCCCCCTCCTCCTATTCCTCTTCCTCACCCTGCCTGCACTATATGTTACATTTCCAGCCCTCTCCTCTCGCTTTTCTACGCAGGCAGACGTCCACGGCACAACGACAGCGCGCGCATCTGAGAGCGGGGTACGGCAGGCGAGCGGCGACGGGTACCGGGGAACAACGACGCGGCGGCGGCGTGTGTTTTCCCAGCCTTTGTTGGAAACTGGCGGACTGGATGGTGGATTTGTTTCTTCAACGGATTTGGATCGGTGCTTAGGATAACTTCGCATGGGACAAAACCCGCCTTCTTTCATGTCTGCCAGCGATTTGTTTCGCCCGGCGTGTTGACCGCGGTGGAGAAGTGGGGAGGGGGGGAGAGAAACGGAGGTTGCAGGAGGAGCGCAGTTAACAGATAGACATGAATATACACAGGTTTCCGTCCACCAGCTGTAGCCTACGGGATAGAGGAGAACAGAACAGCTTGTAGCCTATTTTTTTTTTGCGATCCTTAGAGCTTGTGATGCTGCAGCCTGGGTCGGTTTAAACGGAGACAAGGAAAAGATGCGCCGCTGCTCGCTTGAGCTTTTGCACAGTAGGGCAATGTGTTATTGATGATCTGCACGGGCTGCAAAATGCATTGAGTCACAACTTTGTTAAAAGGGCCTAAGAGACTCCTAAAATATTTGATCATCGCTTGCAGAAGTGCATTTATCCGTTATTCTGGTGGATTTTTTTTTTTTTTTTTACTAATCACGTTAAGGGAAAAAAAAAAGCTTAGTGCCACCAACCCTGAAGCCCTGAGCTGTTCTGTGATTGGCAGGTTAAACACAAGCCCTGCAGTCTGTTCATGTCAGTGATTGAGATAGAAGACAGGATAGATAGGAACTCCACCGTGGAGTTGGCGAATGGTTTGTAAATGTTAGATGAAGGCATGCCTACCCTATGCTTATGCAAATCCAATCAATAGCAAGATAAAGACAGCTGCGGCTGCGTGTGTGTTTCTCTGTAAAACTCACGGGGGTGTGTTTTGAGTCCAGGATATTTAGTTTTTTTACACAAGCCTCAAGGTAGCAGAGACGCGACTCGGTAGAGAGTGGAGTCTGTCAAAGCACGAGTAGTCTCGACTGTAAAGCTGCGTCTCCAAGAAAAGTTCCAATGGTTTTCCGAAAGTTGCCCGGTGTCTCTGCATCGGGCATGGGTCTACGCCTGTCCCAGAAATTCGTTTTTCTACTTTTTCTTTCGGGTCTGGTTACACTATGTTTTGGAGCCCTTTTCTTTTTGCCAGACTCCGTCCGGCTAAAACGCATCTTTCTGTCCAAGACGGAGATCCAGCCGGTCACTGTTGGCTCCGGGTCAGAGAACGATGTCAGGGAGCACTTAAAAAAACCCAAGGACCAGGATCAGCAGCGGGGCATGACCCCAGCTAAAGGAGAGACGGGGAACAAGCCGAAAAGCTTGAACCGCAAACCCTCCGTGTCTCATGAAGTGACCGAAGAGCGGCTCGCCGGAGGTAAGGCGCAGGAGGACTTGACTCTGTCCGGGTCCAAAACGGAGTCCGCGTCCGTGAAGGCAACCTCCTCTGATCACGGTGCCAGCTCGGATACTTTCAATTTCAAGAAGTTCCAAAGGTGCCTGCTCAAACCTGCGCTGGGGGGTGTCACCGGGAAGCCGACCGACCCTAGGACCAACGAGCGCCGGGAGAAAATCAAAGAGGTGAGGATGAGACCCTCCTGAGGGGGAACATGAAGTCAAACCCTGCTGTGTTAAGGTTTGAGATATGCAGATATCTGCTGGTATACCGATTGTAAAAAAAAAAAAAAAGGTGAAGTTTAACAATAAAATCAGAAATGTAGATATTTGAATCCGCCTTATCTGCCAAAGTGATCAAGTAATCTAAGAAACATAGCCTGGGGGCAGTTTTCCTGTGGTTTTAGTGAAATCAGTCAATCCTTATTTTTTTGGTGACAGTAGTAACTGTAACAAACCCCAAATAAATAATAGTGTGCCTTATTCTAACAAATAGACATTCGTATTTGAAAGAAGTGATTATATTTCCAATGCTGCATTGGATTTGTCTGACACTGATCAATTCCTTTATGTAAGATAGGGATAGTTGTTTGCGTAGCTGCTGTCAAACAGACTGAGTTAAATCCCTTTCAGTCATATCACTTTGCCTAAATTTGCCCACTGCCTTTTCTGAATTCGTCAGATTTCTCGGCTAACGATGGTGCAATTTGGATCTGAGTCTAGAGCTTCTAATATTCAATCAGAAAAACTATGAATCGGTAGGAAAAAAAAAATCCCCTTTTTTTTTAATTTGTCTGTTTGCATAAAAAAGTACAACTGAGTTCTGAGTTCTGTTGTTGTCTGTACGTGAATGGTGCACTGAGTCGTTGCACCTCCATTTTGCCTGCAAATGATGTTCCAGTTTTGTGTGACTATCTGGCCAGGAGCTTTTTGAGCTGTATGCCAGCCATTGTTGAGCCCTGTGGCACCAAGAAGGACTCTGGAGTGGGAGCGTCTGTGGATCACACATCTGTACCCAGTAAAGGCGAGTCAGGCTGGTGCGGAGGAGGAGGGGGTGGGTTGATGAAGCAAGTCATTGGCAAGGGTGCACAGATGGGTTTCAGCCTTGGCATGTGACATTAAGTCCTGTTATCACTCTCACTTCCAGCCTGGTGTCTCTCTCTCACACTGCTCTCATGCCTCATTCCTAGAGGTGATGGGCTACATGCTGACTGAGGCATCAGAGGACGAAAGGTTATCTGCCTTCGTGCTCTGAGCTCCTGTGACTCATAGTTTTTCCATTTGATGCTCTTTCGTGTGAATGTCAATGCGACTTTGTTTGCCCGGTGTGTTTGGCCGAGCTCTGCCACAGTTCTCGGCCATTGTCGTCTGAGGAAAAGTTATGTTCCATCACGCCCTCATCATCTAAGTATCAATCATGTTTCGATGATGAAAGATCATTGAAGAGCACACACAGTAATGCTTACTTTGCATGCTTTGTGTGCATAATCCTATTTTATCTTTTTGTGTTTCACCACAACGTCCACCCTCTGAAGCCTGTTGGCAGTGCTGTAGACGGCTTCTGTTTCCCTGTATGCTCACCTTAACGCTGCCAACGCAGGCTGACACATTGTGAACCTGTTTTAGTCCAGGCTTACCAATAATAAACAGAAGTGTAACTATAGCAATAAAACCAGAATATTTGTCTTTCAGTACATGCAGAGTTTAGTTTTGTCAGTCTCCCAGCTTTTGTGTTGTCCACAGCCAGAGAGTAGCTCTGTAAAAGCAGTCTGTTTTTTTCACTGTGATGGAATGTAGGGCGAGGGTACCCCCCCCCCTTTACAAAGCCAACAAAAAAGGGTCTGGTTCAGCCCACCGAGTGCCTCAATGCCCAAACTGTGAATGGGCATCGTTTTTTTTTCAACTGCCAACAACAAGAAAGCAGACTCCCTACCTTCTTCCTCTGTGTTTGCATTCACTGCCAAAGACTGGGTGAAACAATGGACAATGACTGTCTGATCACACACCACAAATGTTAAAAGGCAGCCCTCAGGATACCAGCAAATACTACCAAAGTTTGCAGGGTTCTGTATAACTATTCCAGATCCTCCCAACAAAAGTCATTCTCCTCCAAAAGTCCTCAGCAGGATAGAGACGGGAGTCATTTTCATGTAGCCTCCTATTTGTAATTCTGTGATGTTATTACTCTCTGAGTCGCCTCCGTGGTTGCGCTGCTGCCTCATTGGCTCTGGTTTAAGAAGTGGGAGAGAAGGAATCACATCACAAAAATGCTTGCCTAGAGCAACAGGAGGTCGTACTTTTTGGCATGCACGTTTTGATGCTGATGTCCTTTTTAAGTTAGAACTTGCAGTGCTAAAGTAAAATATAAAATGCAGAAAGACATACACAAAAACCAAAACTGCAGTGCTAAGAGGACATTAGAGGATGATTGGAGCTCCTTTAGCTTGGAGGGCTGAGGCTCATTCACAGACTGAAGCCTCCATATCTCATCCCTCTGCTGGTCGCCACAACATCACATGCATCAAAAGAGAAGTGTGCGTTAAAAGGCCGTCTCTGTAAAGCCTGAGATTTGCTCCCTCCGTTCTCTGAATGTTTAACAGAGATATGCTGGTGCAGTCAAATCGGGGCTTTCACTGGAGGAAATGGAAATGTACTTCAAACATATGATGCATTTGAAAGGGGAGAAGGTAACACGGGGAGGAGATGGAGCTGACAGCTGAGCGCTGCAGTGAGAGGACAGACCCATTGCAGTTTCTTGTGGCAGAGCCTCGTCCAGTCAAGCATAATGGCTTGAGGGCTCTTTTGTCTTCTGTGTGTGTGAGTGTGCCTGCATGCACTTACATGATTGAAAGCATAGGGATATGAGTTGGAAGTGTTGTCTTTTTTTTGCAGCAGTCGAGAGTCTGAGATTTAAATCGTGTGTACATGCAGCGTTCTTACACGCCTTCTTTTCCTGATATCTCTGATGGGAAAATCAGATGGAAATCCACATTTAAATCTTATTAGACAGAAGAATTGAATCTATTATGATAGCTGACATTAGCTACGTTGGCATGGACAAATATTTCAGTTATCCGATCGAAATCAATCTAATCAGAGATTCCAGCTGACGCGTTCACATGGACGCTAGATAGTGATCTGATTTAGTTGTATTTATATGATGGGCATTTTTAATACTATCGTACTTTTTCAACACGCGCAATGCGTGCTAGTTTGGTAGACGAAGGCTTTTCTTTTTTTATTTTAAACCGTTTGACTGTCAAAATGCTCAATCTTGAAACTCATACAACTCAAACGTTTATCGGCCAGAGTCCCGTTTCTGTTTTTCAATTCTTCCCTGAAACTCATTACGTCATGTGACACCCATGTGGTTCAAGCATGCACAGAAACAACATACACCAGAGAAACAATCAGAATGAGTGAGTGTTTATGTGGTTATTTTCTTCCTGCTGATCCGATCGTGAAAAGATTTAAACCACCGGTCTTGACCTGACCATTTCCATGGGAACCATGCAGTAAGCTTGGGATGCAGAATGAACTTTAAATCTTTTCAAATGTTGTCCTGACTTGCTACCAAGTCTGGCTATAAAACACTGATAGTAGATCTAATGCAGATTGGATGATCGAATATTAGAAAACTTCCATCAGTGCAATTGATTTTGGTCAAAGGCCTACATGACCTGAGCAAACAGATGTTTTGACCAACATTGTGGTACACTTTATATTTACGTGGAGTTTATGCTTGTGTTGATCAGGCTCAACACAAAGAGAGCCTGGTTGTGTTGCATTTGCTTTGTTTTACATGCATCTTCATCAGTGTCTAGGCTTGCAACAGAGGTCACTTGAGTGTGGAAATTCTTTAGACAAAAGTTTAGCTATAATGATAATCGCTTATAGGTGTGAATTGAAGTTAGGTTATAATTTGGCTTAGGCCGTGCAGGCTTATGTGTGTGTTGACATGTTTGCCTGCAGCCTATAATGATTTGCAGCATTGTTTGAGAAATTAACCCCATCTTGTTTTTTGAAGAGAGGATTTCTGTACAGTGTTAAGAAGTAAAACGCTACAGATCTACAAATGAAGTAAAACTTTAACAAGGAGAGGACACCTCACTGGCAGATGAAAAGGCAACATACAGCTTTTTATGTTTACTTTAAAACCCCACTTCTGACTTTTTGGTAGATTTTCACCCTGTAGCAGCCCCTAATTATAAAGGCTAATTCAGAATCAATTTTGCATCCTGTCTCTTCTCTGCGCTCTCTCCAACAAATAAGTCAGTCCAATGTTGACTCTTATCTTATCTCTTACTCTGTCACTTTTCCTCCTTACTTTTTTTTTTTTTTTGCTTCCTTCAATAATGTCCTCTAGGGCTTCTTTGCTGAATCAGCCATGGTGTATATTCTAAATGACAAGTGTTGATATCCAGTTGTTGGCCTGTGATGTTGTGTCATAAAACAAAAAACAGCTGTAGCATGATGCTCCACGATGGAAAAATACAGTCGTGAAGTGCGTGCTTTTTCATCCTCAGGATGCAGCAGGGCAATGACAACTCCAGGAATTTGCATAATAAATGTCAGTGTACCATCAAAATGGATCAGAAGCAAAGTTTTAAGGGTCTGAAAGTTATGTAGTGTTACTTTTAACTTCCAGATGAACTGACAGTTTCAGAGAATTTGAACAAAAAGTCCTCCTATTGTTTGCAGAATTCACCAAATGTTCAGTCTAGATCAAATAATTGGTCTCTGATTTTAAATGAAACATTTTAATACAGAGACCTGATTTAGACCTCTGAGCATCTTCAGAGATGAGATTTGTATGAGTAGGGAAGTTGGAGATAAAGTTCGTGGACAAAATGTTTTTCCGAATTGTTTTTTTTATGTGTAGAATTCACCAAGATACTGTATATAGTTTTAGGAAATATGGGCCACACTATACCAACATTTTTATATTCAGTATTTTTATTACGTTTTTTAAAATGGTGTTTTTATTTTCCTTCTAAGCCCGTATTATAAACCTCCATATGCTGGCACACAAAGCCTCAGAAACGGTTGATCTTGTAGCTGGATCTGAAATCTCCTTACAGCAGTAACGGCCAGTCTGAGCTTGGTGATGGTCTGAATAAAATTCTGCTGTTAAGTTGGCGCCTGCTGACTGGCTCGAAACACTGTGACCTCCTTCCACTTCTCATTCCCCTGCTGCTTCCTCTCCTCTGAATCAGGTGTGCCAAACAACCTTCAGTCTGAACTGGGAAAATGGCTTCCTGCTGAGTGAGAAGAAAGAGAAATGGAAGATGGACAAAGTCTCAAGAAAAGTCTCACACTCTCCTGGTGTTCGCACACAGCTGGAACATTTGTGCTTTTCCTTTCCTCTGCAGATGCTGAGCAAATGTCAGCGGCTGGTGATTGGAATGTAAGCCCATCTTTGTCTTTGGTCTGTTTATGGGGGGGGGGTTGATATATTGTGCAAGTCAATAGGAGTAGAGGCAGATATCTTCAACTGCTCAGTGCTGCTTGGCATGGATGCAGACCTTCTCTGCCAAACAAAGGATTTATTGATCTGCATTTGCTCTTTGTTCACACGGATGTTGTAGAACTTCAATTGGTTTGTCCAAGCACTTCTATGGTGAGGCAGTGCCGTGACTGATGGTGTTGGTTGGGGTTATACAGAAGATTACAGTGACGCTATGAAGAACCAGAAAGTAAACCTGGATGGATGGTGTCAAAAGCTGTAGAAAATGAGCTCTTCATACTAACCACAGCTGCAGAACAAATTAAATTTGTTGTTCTGTGATGAAAATGGGACATTTTGGGGATAATTATTCCTTTTCTGCATTTTGAAAGAAATGTCTTCAATATTAACACACCTGCCATTAGCAACAAAGTGTCTCCTTATGGCTGCCAACAGATTAATGGACCACATGCTTAAAAAAGCAGACGCTTTGTGTAAACTGTCTAGTTTTGATATTCAGGAGGGAAAAACACTTGAGTGTTGCACTTTCAACAAATTCAGGCAGTTTATGGTGAATGAAATGACACATTTTTGTTGCGTGAAACTCACCCTTTGGTGTCGTTGACTGGTCAGTTTCTTATTCTTACTGTTCTTATTTTAAAGCGCCCTGTGTAGTTTTCTATTTAGTCATGTTGCAGAATTGCAGGTCTAGCAGTTATGCTTCAAGTATCACATCCGTCCAGTACGATCAGATAAGGCATTGTGAGCAGAGTTTGAAAGTTTTCTACTTACCTGTGTGGGTTTTATGCTGGTTCTTTGCCTTTTGTCCAGCATGATTTATAATTTTTTTCTTCACTGTATTTGCTGGAGAGGAATTTGAGATGTTCTTAGGTTTGTGTATGTGTGCAAATGTGATTATGTAATTTAGCTGCTGCTGTCACACTTAAGCAGTCACATTCTGATGTGGTGCACGATGCACTTCTTTATTGCCATTATTTTTTGCTGTAACTTTTAAATTGCTAATACCTTGCATTGAAATTGCTGTTTCCCTCTGGTATTAATAAAGCTTTTTTGATTTAATTTTCACTGTTCCTGCACTGACAGATTTAGGGGCGGATTGGAATAGTAAGGCTTCAACTTCTGAATGATTGACCTTAAAGGTCAAATTATCTACTTCCAGGAAATGTTTTTTCTGTAGAATAATGGTGATGTAAAAGAGCATCAGGTAAAAAATATCAGAGTTCAGCAGAAAAGCTCATTTTCTGTAGGTGATGAAGACTGATTAAGCTATAGAATAACAAGTCTTCTCCCTCAGGCGCTCAGTGCAGGAAGTAAGGGATCGGGTGAAATGGAAAAAGGGAAAGGAAAGATGTGAGAAAAGAGGGGGAGATGTTGGCTAACATCCTTTTGCACTCATGGCAGTTTTCTTTTTGCATTCCCTTCATAGTGGGAGCACTAGCTTTAGGGCAAGTTTCTCTGTTGAGACATGCTTTTCAAGAGAAGTGTGTATTTGAGTTTGTGTTTTTTCTGCAGGGCCATTCATACAAGAGTTCGAAGATGGTTACAAAATTCACACGGACTTCTTTGTGCAAGCATATGTGTTTGTTTCAGCATGTGCATTTACCTACCATCCCTCCTTGCATGACACGCCAAATCAAGATAAACATAAGTAGTAGAAGCGCTTGTGGGGGCAAACCATGGTTATTCTTGGTATGGGTAAACTATAAGTTATGAGTTAAGATAAAGTAAGGTTAACTTTAGGAGAATTGTTATGGTTATGGGAAGTGTTTGGTTTAGCTTATCCACAAATACTGGATGTCCTAATATGAAGGATAGCTGCACAAAGAGAGCCTTTGTGTTGGTAGAATGCCGCTCAGCAGTTTTACAGTGACACACAACTCAGAGCTTTTTCTTTTCTCGATTACATCACACAATCAACAGTCTGCAGATGTTTTTACTCTGGTTTTATCTGAACAGCCCCCCCGTTTTCCCCTCTACTTCTATATTTGCAGTTTTTCAATCAGGCACACTGGTCTGTTTGCTTGCTGTCCGAGGTCCCTCTGCCTGTGTTTACTGTAACCTGCAGGTATTTCGTAAGTTGCCAGGAAAAGCAGAGGCCAATGTCCTGTAATGCATTTTGTCACATTTTGACCCCCTGCTGAAACTGAGGAGCTCAAAATGCTTTGAGTGGGCATCATGCTTGGCTGTATTTTTATTTTTTAAAGTCCTTTTCTCCTTTTCCTAGATTTCATCAATCTGACTGAAGTCTTTTTTTTTTTTTTTTTTTTTCCCCCCCCACCACCCTGCTCCACCAAACAACCCAACCGTAAAAAGCAAGGCCCTTTTCCTGCGGGGGATGGCGGCTTGCAGGAATGAGCTTCTTTCTCTTTCTTTTTTTCCCCCG
>JBBBVU010000006.1:7882561-7907586 GCA_037177055.1 Atherinosoma microstoma
AACACATTATAATTCCCACCCATTGTTATTGGAGCAATATGAGCCATTTTACCTTTTTAAAGCCTGGAGTGATGCACATGTTCCATCAATATTTTTAGTATTTGTATTGATATTGTATTTGCTTGTCAGCTCATCTATTTTGAGCAAAGAAATAGGTGATTGCGGCAGTCTTGGATGACAATGAAACTCTATAGCATTTTGTTTTTGGACAATATACGGGAATTATAATGTGTTTAATATGGAGAGAATCTCCAAAGACTGAATGATTAGGGGGATTTTTAGAGGTGAAAATAACAAATATCCCCCCCCAAAAAAACGATAAAGAATTGTAAGATTTTTTTTCAGAGTTTCTTTCTTTCTGCAGGACTAAGTCTCCCAGAACGCTACTGAAAGGTGGACGTTTATAGCAGACCTGTAATAAGTACTCCCATGTCAGCTTCCTATTTAACCAGGAGGTGGGCTGCAGGCAAAGATGCACCCTCTATGTAGTGATCTCTTTGTTGGTTAGAGGAAACTAGCATACTGAGAAAGGATGGGCCCAGTGGGGTGGGAGATGCACATAGATAGGGTCCACATAGATTATTTATTTGCCTCACCTTAGAGTCAGTTAAGTATATATCTGCAACCAATCCTTCTTTTTTTTTTTTTGTTTAGTTTTTTCCCCCCATTTATTTTACTGTATGCTTGCTGCAGGCTACACACAAGAACCCCAATGTGCCTTAGAGTAAATTACAAATCAAATGTAATTGTTTTGCAGCTTTCCTCTTTTATGAAGCAGGAAAGAAGCTGTAACGTGACATCCATAAATTGATCGAGTTGAAGTCTTTTCCAGAAGCCACTAGACAAGGAGGCAGGGCAGACCTTGGACAGGTCACCAGTCCATCACAGGCCTGAACAAAGACGGATGACCATTCATGTTGCAGCTTCTACCAGCAAGGGAAAAATGATGGTTAAAGGGAAGGAGATCAGGTCACTTCCAATTTTTTCCAATTCAGGATGTAAATTGTAGATGGCAGTTCACACGATAATGACAAAGTAGTAATTTCCAGTAATAAAGTGGCAATTACAGATATGATAAAATTAACTTTAATAATGGAAAAATAGTGTGTTTGAGCTGTGAGGTTTTAATAAAATCCACTCATTTTAGTTAGACATGAAATAAATTGGCCTCCAGTGTAGATTTCCAGTGGATTTATTGAAGTACATATAGTACTGTCTTCTCAATCAGTTTGTCCTTTACATTGTGTGCCAGAGTCTCAATTTAACATAGACTTGTTAATTATAATAGTTGAGCTATTACTGGTTAATATTTCACATGCCAATTTGACTGCAAAGCTCTCTGTAGATCTTTAAAAATGGGTCCAAACGGGGAAACATTTTGCCAGAGCAGCTACTTTATTTGAAAACATTTGAGGACATGTGTGATGTTTGAAACTTGACACAGCATGCCTACGTTTTGGGTTGTGTTGAATGTTCATTTCTTTTGCCAACAATAACGCAAAGGTGTTGAAATTTCTTGCCTAAGATGCATCTTTATGTGTTCACGAACGATTCTGCATCAGTTCAGTGATTTAAAGTTGGCAGCTAACACAAAAATAAAAGATATGATCATTAGTTGATTCTTTCAGCCACAGAGATCAATGAAGTTGTAGTTGTATAAGAAAGAAAAATAGTTTTAACCCTGCCATTATTCCTACATTTACATTTAGTTTAACAGACGCTTCTGTTCGCAGTGATCTGTCAATGAGGAAACATTACTGTGATGGATTTAAAGAGCGTTTTGAAGGCAGATATTTGGACACTGTTTGGATTTATATGCTTACAGGAGAGAATGAACAAGACATGATGATGTTTGTAGAATCTGCCTGACAAATATGCAGTACTTTTTGTAACGAGTACAAGGGAATATGTTAGCTTTTTTTACCCTGACTCAATGTGGGAGCCAAAACGGCCCAAATAATCAGCCTCAAAAAATGAGTTGTCAACTTTGTCCTCCAGCTCTAAGAGGAAAGGGAATCCCTTAATCTGTTCAGTTGCAGAGAACTCTTATTTTGCCAGCTTTTAAAGACCTTGGAGCCACAGTGTTCCCATCATGAACTTCACTTTACAGAAACGGCTCTACTACACTATAGTCAGACTACAACCTGGATAGAGGACTCACTAAGACTAGCTAGGCGAGCTGCCAGTCGATGTGATATGATTCTTTTTTTTTTTTTTTTTTTAATGGATTTTTCGGCTCTAGCGGCCTTTGTTGAAAGTAGCTGGACAGGAAAGGGGGTTATAGAACAGGGAATCACACGCAGCAAAGGGCACCGTGGCTGGGACTCGAACCTGGGCCGACTGCACCGAGGAGTTATAGCCTCTGTAAATAGGGCAAGCAGTTGAGCAACACGCCGCCCCTTGATATAATTTCAGAATCAATAGACTTGTGTAACGTGTGTGGTTCAGCAGTGGGCATGGCCACTCAGACACGGGTACAGTTTTATATTAAACACAGTTGTCTAATTATTTTACAAAGTACTAAATGAGCAGTTTGATCAGATTTATAAGACTGATTTGTATGAATGAAAAAGTAGATGTATGGTATTGTGATGGGAGGATCCATCCTCATATCACAGAGTTCAAACTACTGTCAAGCTGTTTTTCTTTTTCTCATTTTCTTTCACGGTCTAAGTTGTCACATTTGTCACATCAGTGTAGTGTTATCTAACTGGTAGATCTTGGCAGTGCTTATGACTGTAGTTTTCCTTTAAGGAGTCACAGATGTTACAGTCCATTCTCTTAGATCTGGAAGTTATTGCACCAGTTGTCAGCACCGTGTATTCGGTCTGTATTTGAAATGCAAAGCATCTGTCTGTAAGCTATTCTTTTGGAGAAAAAAAAAAAAGGGCAGTTTTTCTCTTGAAAGGGGACAAAGGCTTATGGAAAAAGTTTAGCGAAGGTAAATGAAAAACAGACCCATCTGTAGGGGGCACAGAGCACAAAATGTGTGTGGGAGGCTGACGGCACCACTGTCGTTGTTTTTTCCGTGTAAAATGAGATGGATGTTTGCAATTAATTCTGCAGTGACCATTAGCTGAAGAGCCGAGTCCAGCAGAATCAGCAGTGGGAGACAGGAATAGAGCGGCGCAGTGTGCATGTTTGTGCATGTTTATGCATGTGCGTTTTGCTTTAAACACAGATTGCTTGGGGAGCTTTGAGGCCCACTGAATCTTTACAAAAGGTGACTATATGCTGACTACAGTGAATGAAACCTGACAGGGGCACTCCACATCTGTTACAGATTCTGCCTGTTATATCTATTTTTACTAGGTACATGAAAGTGTGGAGTAAGTCATATAGTTGTCATCTGTAGATCACTTCACAACTTAAAACAAAAGCTAACAAAAAAAACCCAACAACAAAACAGATCTGTGAGGTTTTGCTTGATTTGGAGCAAGCAAATAAAGTTCTGTGGAAGCGGAGGTGAACAGGATGTCAACTAGTTTCATCAACAGTTGACTGTTTATTTGAATTTTTTTCCCTCTCATTTAGAGGAAGTAGTAAGGGAGAGAATTAAATGAAAGTAGAGATTGCATTTTTTTTTTTATGGTGACTACTTAATTTTCCTGACTACTTCTGCTTGGGACAGCTTCTTTTGGTCCATTTTAGTCAGTTATTCATTTACTAATGTCATTGAGCTGGAGCAGATTTTTTTCATAAAGGAAAAATGAAAATGACTTAATTTATGTGTTCAGAAATGTCAGCTTTGATTAAACATTTTGGCCTTAGTGCAACAAATCAGATATCTGATAAATGAAGTTAAAACCATTGATCTTTTAATTGTGAAATTTGTAAGTAATTATGAATTTATGCCATGATGTGAGCTCTTCATGGTGCAGAATTGACTCGTGTTTTGTATTCCGTCTTGCAGTCGACTAAAGTTCAGACATTTGCGTGTTCATTCTGCTTGAATCTGAAACGGTGCCGACAGCAACACTGTTATCACT
Organism: Atherinosoma microstoma; assembly: GCA_037177055.1. Taxonomy (NCBI): domain Eukaryota; kingdom Metazoa; phylum Chordata; class Actinopteri; order Atheriniformes; family Atherinidae; genus Atherinosoma; species Atherinosoma microstoma. The sequence continues at coordinate 7,886,551 of JBBBVU010000006.1, forward strand.
CATGCAGGGTTCTGTTGGCCGCCTGGGACGCACTTGTTTCAGTGGGGAAGTTGACACACCAGTGAACTCACAATGCTAACAGAGCTAAAGGAGCTAAGACAGCAGAACATCCCAAACTGAAACAAACAAGGCTGATGTTGGACTTAGGCTGCCACACGCAGACCAAGCCAACAATAGTGGAATTCGCACAGCTGGGGAAAATGGAAATTAAAAACGCAACTTTAATGTTGATGATTGGATTTTCCTTCTGAGGTTTGCCCTTTCCCTGTGGAACCCATATCCCATCAGCGCCTGTGAAAAGATGGGTGTTGCTTGAGGCCTGCACATACGCGACAAGAAGATTATTTCCTTGAGGTGGCAAGAACAAAGTTTGTTCTGGACAGGACATTTCCTATTTCAGTAATGTCTGTGGTGCATTACTGGGTTTTTGCTGTGTTTTTATATATATCTTACATGATTTGTTGTATAGTTTTCCCGTTTCATCTGCACCTCGGAGGCTAGTCCTCAAAACTATCCATTTAACCTTGTTGAACCTTTCGCATTAGCGGAATAGTGGAAGCGACCACTTTTTGCTTCCTGCTTTTCTGTATCAACCACACCCACCTCAACTTCCTGACCAATTACACAACAGTTGTTGGACAAATGACGTCATTCTTTTCTCTCAGCCCTGGGACAGGACAAATTTCTCTGTTCTTGTGACGTATGTATGTATGTATAGCATTGTACTCCAGGTAAAAACGGGGATGCACAGGTGTGTGTGGGAATATTTTAGTTTTTGTGATGTTGTATAGGGCTGTGATATGTTTATCATATTTTATATTTAATCTAAAATGCATATACATGTTTTTGGAATTGGTCACGTGACATTAAAAAAAATATTGACAGCCAAAAATAACAACTGAAGCAAGGCATCTGGGTGACGTAGGTCTTGTCACTTCATTTCCTCTCTTTGTGTTACTGGCGGACGCGACAAACGTGCCAATTCAGAAATGAGAGGCTTTTTTTTGCCTCTCTAGAACTAATTTGTCTCATCTTTCTTAGAAGTTATTGGAGCTTCTGTGTCTTAAAACTAAAAGATCTATTGATATTGTTGTGTTGGCACTTCCTTTTTTTATTTTTTATTCAGATTCTTTTTTTTTTTTTTTAACAACAATCCTAAAATACTTTCTGCTGTTGTTGCGTAATGTGCTCTTTATTGAACTGCATCTCTCAAATGAGTGTATCTGTAGATTTGGCAAGTGTTTGGGAGAAGAGTGTTTGGAGTGTAAAAGAATGACCTACAGCTGATATCTAGCATTAAAGCATTGTGCACTACGTCTCGTCTGGCCACTTGGGATTAATCCATTTTTGGAGGATATCTAAAGGGACACACACTGGGCGATTCATCTACCCCTCCCTATGTGCTGAACTAATTTGTTCAGTGCTCGCATTAATAATTCACGGCAAGTGTGAACTAAGAAGACTCTCGGCTTTCTGTTGTAAGGCTCTTCTTTAGTTTCCTTCTCCAGGCTTTTTAGTTTTATTGCAATTTTCCTTGAGCCCTATTTTAGATTAATTTCAAATTGCCCTTTCTGCATCTGTCACTTTCTTCATGTCTTTTCAATTCTGTTACTCTCTCTCGTTCTTCTGCTAGCTTGTTGTTCAGTCCACCCTGTTCTGTAGAAAACACTATGTTGTTGTGCTTCTGTACTTTGCCTGCTAAGAGAGATTTAGTTTTTTTCCGGCTTACTGTCGTCATCCCGCCCAGTTACACAGATGGATCCAATGGCAAACAGTGCTCATGTTGGGCTGTTGTGTTTTATTACCAGTTAGAGGCCATGCTGATTTTAAATTTACAGTTATATTCAAATAGAAGCGACGTGAACTGTGATTATACAGTGTCTGTCAATACATAATGTAACACAGTGGGTAAATCATAGGAGAGATCAGCAGCTTGCTGTGAAGGGTCAGACTGTCTTTTCAGCAGCGCGTTGCAGCAAGCATGACCATGATGAAGCTAATTACACAAAACTAGTTAATTAAATGCTCGCAGGGATTTAGTCTCTCACTTGGACAAGCAGGACCACCAAACTCCACCAAAATGGTCAAAATCAAAATGATCTAAGTGATGCACAGAGAATGTTCACAGTTTCCTGTGAACATCACCTAATGATACAGAAAATACAGATCCTCATTAAGTCAACAGCCCTATTGTTACCATGGTTGGGTTATGTTAGATTTTAAAGTAACAAAGAATATTAATTTTCTGGAACTTTGACCATGATGCTTACAAATAAAAACCGGGTCAAGCACATGGAGCTCAGTGCATGCAGCTTTACAAGTTATAGGGATTTATTAGTGATCTTCCAGGGAACTCTGCCGTTTTTGGCAGCATCTCCTTCACCACATTACCAGAAGCTTGTGCAATGTCCAGTCATTTCCGTCGGAGTGGTATCTTAAGTGGAGTTGGATGATGGCCGTGGCTGTTTTTGAAGCTGTGGCACCAGCAGCATCTCTGGTGCTGTGGAGCTGTGTTCAGGCTGGAGATGTGTCTGTAAGTCCAGAGTTCTTCACTGCTGACAGACATTGACTATCATCCAGATGCAATGCATTGCACTATTATGCAGTTCTTGTCCTTTTCATCCATGAATTCAAAATGAGAGAAAATCCATGATGTAAACATTGTTTTCTTTGCAGTCTCGCCAGCTGAGTGAGCTGCAAAGCTGCATGTACACACTGATATGTACAGGACTGCCTGCCTGCTGAGGAGCAGAAGGAAAACAGAATAACTAATCACTTAATGGCTTTCCAAGTTGCAACAAAAAAGTAACAAGTGCAATAGGCTAATGCTGATTGATGGACGTCATATTACCAAATTATATAGTTGTGAAAGCCAAAGTCATGGGTGCAGTTAAGTAATATTGGAGCCCCACTTCAAATTACTTTTGGACTTTCTGATCATTTTTCTGTTTGTTAAATTTTGTAGATCAGCTTTATCAAGGCAGCGGGTGTCATTGTTAATACATCTGACGTTGCTAGTATGCAATGACAGAGTAAAATTAGAAAATGCTGCCTTGAAATTGAATTTGCTAGCTCGTTATAACAACATGAGAAGTTGTGTGTGTGTGTGTGTGTGTGTGTGTGTGTGTGACCGCGCATAACTGTCCTCTCCTAGAGGAGTGTCCTCCAGTCCCTTTCCCTTTATAAATGGTTCCTCTAGGCTTTGTCCTTAAAACAACAAAAAAGGCACCATGCGCTCTCCTTCGACTGTTCCACTAGATGATTCTCACATTTATGTACCCCTCCAGCGTAACACCTCAACCCTTTTAGATGCTTTATGAGACTGCCCAAAGGATCTGAAATCCTGGATGGCACGAAATTTCCTGAAGTTAAATTAGGACAAAACTAAAGCCAAACTGAGGTTGTTTGGGCCCCCCAACCTCCATGCCTCTGGAAGTCTTCATCTGAATTCATGCAGTCATCACAGCTAACTTCTTCCAGCTTAGAATCACCTTAAAGGCCAAACTATTTCTCTCTTTTTGTGATTTTTGAGAAAGTGATCTTTGTTTTCATCTCAGGACTTCACTGTAACGGTTTTTATTCAGGTTTGAGTCGGTTTCTGTTTTGCCTGCAGCAGGCACATGCAAGCGTGATCTTATCGCACCAATTTTAGTTTCCCAGCACTTGCTTCATCAAAGTCTGCGTTTGTGAGGGGAGCTTCAAAGGCATTTTAAGAATTGGGTGAAACGCCACAAACCAAAAACCCAAGTAGATAATCTCAGTTAACATATTGTTGGTGAAACTGCGTACATACAACAACAGAAGCAGTGAAAGAAAACCACAACCATGTGTTCAACTGCACCATCATCATTACTTTGTTCCTGTTGCTCTTGGCAACATTTTAATCTCTTCGCTCTCAGTCCAGCATAACATCGAGCAGGGTCCTCTTACAGCAACATTCTCAGCTTCAGGTTCATAAACGCAACCTCCAGCTCTCATCCCGTTTCAACATGTAGAAAGCTGCTGCTGATTAATGAGCACTTTGACTCCCACACCATTGGATGGTGAAATATAGATGGAGCGTCACTGGGTGGAAAACAACCCAGCAAAAGCCCACACTGGGGAATTGTTGTTGCTATGGAGTGTACAGGCAGTGTTTATTTATTTTTCTTATCAAAACGATATCTAATTTCGTATCTTGTACTTTTGAAGTCAAGGTATCTCTAGCTATCCTTTATAGTCAACTCTGGCCGTTGCATAATATGGCCATGTAATTAAAGTCAACAGGAAAAGGTCAAGTGTTGATGCATCATTCCAACATCCTTCAGGGGTTACATATAGATTCAGACACATTCCCGAAGACTTGGCTAATGCATCACTACAGATTATCTGTCAAGGTCAGGACTGTGCTGGAAAAAGAGAAGCGGGCATCTTCATTATTTATGTTTTAACTGGAATTCCAGAGAGTGGGCTCAGGAATGTCAAAATGAGCTAGCAGTCTGTAAGACTACAACAGACTGATAGCTTGAATCTGAGGTCCAAGAAAGCCGAATGGATCAGCTGTCGCCAGGACAGAAGATTTCCTATTAGCAGTTTTTGTAATTGTTCTCATTTGCAGTTCTGCTCTGTTATACCCTTACATTTCCCCTTCCGCTGTAATCTAGTTGCTGAGTCAGCCAGTTGTTCATCCACTTAACATTTGTACATGGATGTTAATGTACTTCGGGCTGCCTGCAGTCTTCTGACATGCATTTGCATAAATGGTGTGCCTTTTTATAAATACTCCCAACACTTCTCATATGAGCTTATCTCTCATGTGGCTGAGATGTATTATTCTAGTATGCAAACTGTAGCACCCAGATATTCAGCATGAGCTCTTCCTCTTTACTGTTGCGGTTGATGCAGTTCATTAACACCCTTCCTTCCTCTGTGACGCATGCTCATGTCCTTGTTTCCCCTCTGTCTTACAGTGTTAATGTGCAGTATATCTTACAATACTTCTCTACTTCAGAATGCACAGGGAACCAGTTTTATACTTGTTTACTCCATCTTGTTGACAATATGCAGATAATTACCTGTGTCCAGAGCAAATTTGCACCCCAATGATTCTAATTTCATATCTAATTTCATTAAATTATTTTCAATAGGTGTTGGTGGCTTATTTCCATAATTTATAGAGCCATCAGTGATTCCTCTCAAACCAGGTTGGTGCTACACTGGATCAGCCAGTCCTTGAGAGCCACAATCCTGCAGGATTTCAATGCTCCCCTGCTCCAACACATCTGGCTCAAATTAATGAGTCATTGTGCAGAACTTCATAGGCTGTTGGATTCATTTAATTTGAGTCAGGTGCGTTAAAGCAGGGAAACTTTGAAAACCTGCAGGACAGCGACCCCCGAGGGGTGATTTTGGACACCCCAGGTCTAAATTAATCTGATCAATCAACAGTGCAGGACAACAACCCCTCTAAGCTGTGCAAAGCCCCCTTCCAGCTGATCCAGTATAACACTATCCCTAAAACTACTCTGCCAGCAAAACTAACCGAGCAGCTGGAAACAATGGTTTAGATAGTTTTCCAGGAAACAGGAAGTGGACTTAGCAGAGATCAACATTATCAGTGTCAGTTTACGGCCTGTCTGGTCTCTCGCTGACATCCTCTGCACATTCAGCTGTATCTCGGTCAGAGGTCGCCCCACACTCTTCCACACACAAACACGACCAGTGCGGTTATCAAGGATAGAAATTTCCTTCAGCCTGTTCTTGGCACTTCAAAGGTCCAAGTGAGTCACTCTTAGAAAGTGCCTTTTCAGCATTTTATCTTCACCCACCCCCGACCTGCAGGAAGAACCGCCTCACTTCATTAGACAACACAAAGAAAACAGTTGAGATTTATGTGGATGTGAGATGTTAATGTGGATGGATGTGTGTGCTTTCACTCGGTTTAACCCCCCGGCCTCCGTGTGCCTCATGTTCCTTTTTTGATAAGTGTTTGAAGAGTGTTGGAGGTCTCATGAGTCCCTGTGGTCATTTGTGGCCTGATAACCTCACAATACATCTGGCCTTGATTTAGTGAAAACATCAGGTTAGAAAATGAACTGTTCTATAAACCTTTTTAATTTATATTTAGACATGTTTTTTTTTTAATCTAGTTGTTTCACATCAAATTGAATTATTAAATTTGTATAAAAAAATGCTTATTCCTGATGTTTCATAGGCAAAAAATATCTAAATCTTTAATGTTGCAGCACTGTTATCTAGGGGATATCATGCTGCCATTTATATTCAAACATTTAGTTTTAAAAGACAGGAGGCTTTATGCAGCCTGAATATGAAGGAAAAGAACATGAACAGAAACTTTCTGAACAATAAACACCATTGCAAGAGGAAGAAAATTTGCAGATGCGTGTTGGGCATTACCTTTTGGGTGAGTACAGAGTAAACAAAGCTCTGATTCCTTTCTCGCCCCACGAAGTCAGTCCCACCTCAGGGGTTTCCTGTAAATTACAGCTAAGTATACAAAATGAAGAAGGAAGACTGGGCATGTCTGTTTAGTGTGTGTGTGTGTGTGTGTGTGTGTGTGCTTGCGCGCTTCATGAGAAATGTATTTCCCAAACACAACTTAGTAAGCCATGCATGTTTTTTTCACATTTTCACTTTCATGGGAACCAACTATGTGAAAAGTGATTTTTTTTTAAAAATTGAGCTTCATGAGGAGTTGGAGAGCTGGAAAAATGATTCAGCTGGCCAATCTAATCTTCAAATTCCAACTAAACCGGTATGCCCCACACACACATGTACATAGCTGTTTCATGAAGCGAACCCCCTAAAAGTACCTGTGACAAACCTCCAGTCTGGCTCCTGTGTGGAAAAGGACACATTTGAAAATTGCTGAGAGGATCAATAAGGCAATTTTCTGTCAGGTCAGCGGCGGACACTCAGGTTATTTACTATGAGGGGATGAGGGAGGACGGTTAAGGGGCCAGGTTGTGGCAATATGGTAGACATATTGCCTTGCTTTTTTTAATCTGTTCTGGGACACTAAAGAAGCTGTTTAATACGATCGGTCAGAAGCTGACAGTGAGTGAAAGCTTAGTAGATAAATAAAAAAAAAAAGACTCCCTGTTAATTTTGTGTATTCATAGAAAAAGGATATGAGTTTCTTTTTTTTCCTTTGGTTGTCATCCATTAATATATTTGCTGCTAAATGCTTGGGTAAAAAAAAACCCCCATCATGTTAAAGATTAGCAGTAGATATACCAACATACTGTGGTTATCCAGATTTTAAAGCAAATTTACAACTGTCAGTGTAAAATACAAAAAAAAAAAAAACAGCAGCAGCACAAAGAATTTTGTTCTTTAAAACTATTAAATTATGGTTTTGCTTCTCCTTCAGTCATTTTTTCCCCTATGCAGTCACAAAGCCTACACCAAAGACAGTTATACCCACAGAAGACACTGACCCTGATCCGTTTGGGGAATCTCAGCAGCATCAACATGCTGAGGCTGAAACGGGCAGAGTTGTGATGTTTTCTTCTCCGATGATCAGTTGAAGAACTTAGAGAATTATATGACTGAATTGATCTTTGTGGGGGTGCTTTCAGGCTGCGGGAGGAAAAAACATGGTGGATTTTACTAATGAAGTGTTTTGGATTATGTTCACACATCTCCTTCCTCATGTTGCCCATAGAGTAACAGACCCCTGGAGAGATGAAAGTTCAGAAGATTCATGCACACATCGTATATGTCCAAAACTCTGGATTATATTCTTTGCGTTTCAGTGGCTGTGAACGATAAGAGGTGATCTGTCACAGAAGTCTGGTGAAACTAGAAAGTTCTGAATTTACACTAATTGGTCTGCTATGCAAATGAGAACCATTAGTGGCCGTTTTATGCTTTCAGGGAGGTGATTTGTGTCGTATTACACTGATGATGCATTCAAGGTGAAATGGAAACCTGAGATAATCAATCAGGCTAATGAATGCGATAATTTTCTTTTTTTTCTTTATTGGGCATTGATGGACATTTAGTCTGAGGATACTGGAGCTGAGAGACCACACACATATTTACAGAGAAAATGTGTGTGTGATGTTTTTCTAAAGAAGTAGATTGTTCAAATGATTAGATAATGGTTTAAATTATTATGAGCTGGAAATGTCTTTGTGGTTCATTACAAAAACTTTCTGAGCATATCTTCATGGCAACTGTACTTTGACCTTGCCAGCTGCAATACAAATGTTTTTGATTTAATGTCTTATAAGGGTATGATGCCACACTAATCACTGCAGTTGTTCAGCCTGCCAAGTGTCAGACTGTTTTGCCCCAGAGCCAAAAAGCTTTTAAAAATTCAGAGCGCCTTATTGAGGGTTCAGGTATGTCACAGCAAGGATTGAAGCAGGGCTAGATAGTGTCAAATAAGGGGGCTTTACTGAGATTGTCTGCCACATATGCATCAGCCATATCACTGAGCCATCCGATTTGACTGCCATGCCCAGGAGAAATGTTCTCGGAGCAGTGGCCCATCTTCTTTCCAATTACAGCAGCAGTGCAGGTGAAGTGGCCTATTTGCTTGCTGAGGCGCACAGAGCATGCAAGGCTTGCAGGGATGACAGGCAGCGAGGATATGAAGGAGGGTTTACATCGCTGCAGATGCTCCATCTGGTGACACTGGAAAAATAGTTGCGTTCTGTTTCTGCTGGTTTGCATCAGGCAGTTTTTACCATTGCTACATCTGACTGTGCACACTGTGGATGTTGAAGGAGACTTGGAGTGAATGGATATTTCACAAACGGAAGCATAAATGCACTGAGCTGTACTCGTCTTTTGTTTTCCACGCCTGTTTCGGTTTTGGTTCTCTCCCTTGCTTTTGTTTGTATCACTGACCACTTAACTCCCTTTCTGTAGGAAGCCTGAATAGTGATTTATTTTTATTCATTTATTTATTTTTGTTCTTAGAAAAGCCAAATATCCTCCATTTTGATTGGGTCTTTTTTTTTTCCAGTTTGACTGTTCTACCAAAACACATATCTATCTGGATTTAATTGCATGTGCCAAGTAGAGCTGTGGAACATGTTTAGTTTCTTTTAGTTTCCTTTCATGCATGTTTTTACTGTGTTCTTGTTGGATAGAGATGCTCCCAATGTTATTTATGGGTCCTGTATGAAGTACTGGAACTCTCTTCTGTAGTAAATGTTAGGATTTTTCTTTTTACTTCATGTTCATTGTGATTAAAGAACTTGATTCTCTTAATACTGGTTTAGGAAGAATGCTATGACCAATAACCACTAAACAGCATGAAATGTGTACATCAAGGCAGTCAAGTTAAAGTACTTGTATTTTTGTATTTGCAAGTAATACAGTAGGTGTTAATTGCAACGTGACTGATAAGATCACGGGAAAGGTCTCTACCGACGTCTTCCTGAAGGAAAAGTTTTGCTTTCATGTCTCACGGGAGTTGTTGCATCAAGAGTAAATGTGAGCAGAGAGCTGTCCTGTGAAGAGTGGAGTAATTTTACAAAGACACTGGACAAAGTGTAGCTTTCTAAAGAGACTGGTTTTGCTGGTGCTTTCCCAAAGCATGTGATTAAGACCACTTAATGAAGCTGTCATAGAATACCTATGGGACAAAATAAAGATGTTATTAGTTTCGCTCTTGTCGGTACATTGTACTTTGTACTTTGAAGTGATGATATTAATGGGTGAATCACTATTGCTGGTCAAACGGGAGAAAAATCCAACCATAAAGCACCTTTCTTTTCTCTCTCTCTCCTTTCTTTCTTTACAACCATCTTAGTCTATCGGTGGCTAATGCAATGTTTAATTCCTACATTGTGTTGCAGCTGGTTTTCTGCCTGAGTATGGTTCTGATAGCAATAATTAACATTAATATGGGAAAATGGGGCCCTGGTGGAAAATAATCCCAGGATTTTTTGTTAATCTCAAATGCTATAAGACCCAGAATAACCAGTTGATGTATGTTTAATACAAATTCAATTACAAAATGAGTAGTTTAGTGGGAGCCTGAGTGACTGAAAAGCATGAAAGCAGTTCAAGTACTTTGATGAACATTTTGGTGACTTTTCTGTGAACAGATATAGCACAAAAGTGACAAAATTGTCATAATTCTCAGAGATGAATTTGAAAATTAGTGACATTCACATTTCTTGAGCAAATCTTTTTGATCATCACAGCCAGTGTCTAATTTAACAGGGGAAAAATGTTTTTCCAAACTTTATCCACATAGTTTTTTTTTGTGTGTGTAGTCTCAACTAAGTAGATTTGAATGCAAAACCTAACCAAGTCCTAACCAAATTTTTTGTAATATGTAAATTGGCAAGAAACTGCAACTAAATCTTGAAATGACCTTTTTAAAGTGATGTTAGTTTACTTGGATGGGATTCAAACTCAGTACTTTAGGCTGAAAAGTGTGTTAGCCTGCACTACCCGCCCATAAATACAATCTTTTTCACCCGTTGTTTGTTGCGTGTGTTTTTCATGTCCACTTGCACCAAAAAACTGTGAAAATTGTGTCCATGGACATTTATCAGTAGGTGTTTTTTGTGACTTAATGCTGCTGTTCTTTGACACCTCACACATGATCAGTGCTACTTCATACTAGTTTGAGCTGGTTTTGACTTTCTTCATCTGTACTTGAAATAAGAATTCTTATTTAAGTATCATATCTGAATTTTAGACTGTAGAAAGTAGAAACTACCTCTGGAGCATCACTTTTGAAATAGTTGTTATTCTTCAAACAAGTTCTGACTTTAAAAAAAATCTATTTTACTCAAAATGGTATCAAAGCAAAAGCAAGAACAGATCAAAGAAATCATACAAATCCTGTTGATCCAGAACATCAAGCTCAATGTTCCAAATTCAAAAGAAATGTTACATGTTTCAGCACATACCTCTAGTGTTTGTCGGAAATCTGTCTTGTGCAGCTGAATTTTGATCCAGCTCCACGATATTTGTGTGCTTGTGATGTTTGTGGATCTCCAGAACTGTGTGTCATCTCCCCCGCTAAAAGTCATATAGTAAAACGGGGTTGACGCTGTTTAGCAAGATTTTATCTGTTGATGTAAGAAAGATGGATGTATGAGTGATGTGAGATGTAGTAGAAAACTGAAGCAGATGAAACAACATTCGAGAGTCAACAGAAGTCTTCAGCAGGCAGAGGAGGGAAAACAGGCGGTGAAATCCAGCCTGCCTCGGTTTTACACAAAAGACAGCATTGCTTTCTTTGTGCCACTCTAGAGATATCTCTAGCTGGCACAGACATGAATAAGGAAAGGCCGCACTTGTGTCTGTCCGACACCAAATCCTCGCCTCCCCCTGCTCATGCCCCGGCACCCGACCTCCTGTTGATGAAAAGCAGGGAGACGAACAAAGACGTTCATTGTTTTACCGTCTGCTTCAGGGATGCTAACATGGCATATACCTCAAATACGAGAACTGAAGAGAGGCCTCTGCATAGGCCTGACACCTAACAGGGTGAGTGACAGCCCAGTTCTAATGGCAAGACTTGCTGGAAAGATGTGCACGAAAAGGGGGAGGCGAGCTATTCATCAGCAGCCTGGACCAAAGAGCCTCCTTAGAGGGAAACAGTCGTTCTCTTTGTCATCGCTGAAGTCGTAAGCGCATTCAGTGCTTCTGTTACTACTTACACAATGTCTAACGCAAGGACTCAGTGGTGGTGAATAGATGGAAGGGGTACGGGAGGGGTGGGCATTCACGTTGGTGCAAGGCAGAGGGAGGCATCCCCCACGGAGTCCCCAATTACCCCAAAATGACATCACTGATGCTTTTGTTTTTCCACCTGCTGAGCACCAATTAGCCTGTCGCCACTCGCTTCTGGAGAGCAGCTTTTTGTGCTGCACAGCTGAGCAGCAGCAGAGTTCTCTACATGCCAGCTAGTTAGGAAACAAGATGCTGCATGAGTAAGTGATAATGCATATCATGTGCAGTATGCTGGATTTTCAGCTGGTGTTGCACCCAATGCTCTCTCACAGACATGTACTACTTTTTTATATAACATGTCTTCTCATTCTTATATAAAAGCAACCGATTTCTCGTCTTTTTGGGACAATTACAGAAGTGTAAAGGACCTCTGTATCTCTAATCTGTTTTAAGGAGCTACAATATTCGTTTTCTGCAGTTTTGTTTCAAAATTGTCTGTTTTCACATTTGCATTTGTGTTAGGCAACACATTTCTTTTCAGCTTCTTGCAAGATTGATTTTTACAAGCTGTAACTTGTGTTCACAATTATAGACTTCACAGAATTACTCAAGGTGAGAGAGGGGGCGGAGTGGACTACTATTCAGTAGAGTTGGTAACCTTATGAAATTTGGAAGCATTACCTCAATATTTCAGATTGCAATATACCAATCTGTGTAATCTTTAACAAATGAAATGAAAGGGGGTGGAAACAGATTGCAGAAACCTTTAAAAGCATGCATGAAGATTTATGGTGTCATAAAAGGAAACTTTAAACTGGTACAAACTAAAATGTGTGCATGTAACTGCCGATAACCTTAGCTCTGTATTTTTTAATTCTATATATTTATTTAAAGACACAATATTGTAGAACGCTAGAGTGGAATAACTTTGTGTTTTGAGCTGGTGAATGAACAACTTGAACAGTCTCATTCCTCATTGTGGTTTCTTGTCACATCTGACTTTGGATAATCTGGGGATTGACAGCAACTCATTCAAAGGACACTTGCAATGGCAGCTTTTGGCAGGATTATGAAAGATGTGAGCTTGCACAGCTGAATGGGGCTGGAGACGTTGATCCTGCTCAGTTCCTTGTGTTCGTGGTTCCTCCAATCACTGTCAGTCATGCTGTGGTATTCGTTTGGTGATACAGGTCGTCCTCTCTGGTCTTTTCAACCGGCGCACCCCGATTCCTGTTTTGTTTCAGTCTAAAAGACCAACATTGTGTTGTATTTCCATCTCCTCTCACCTTGTTTCTATCACCCCAGAATGTCCCTCCTTCTGTGGACAATGAGAAGGCCATTTAGCTGAGTGACTCTCATTCCCTGGACTTGTAATTTGCTCCCTCCGCTCTTGGTGGCCTTGGTAACTGCACTGAAATTGAGGTTCAGTGGCCCTGTGGTGCTCCCACCCTTGGAAACTGTGAATCATTGACAGCCTTTAAAGGCAGGCCTTACTTTGAGTTGAGTTCTCATATCACGTTTACCTTGTGGCAGGAGTAAAGGTCAAAAGGCACTGGGATTTTTCCTAATCCAAATAGTTTTGCTCAGAATCTTCAACATTGACAATAACACATTGATATAAGATGTACATTGGTATTGTATGAAGTCATGTCACTTTTATCTCATTGTTTTTCCTGGTTAGTTTATGGGTTCTATTCAGTGATCACATGTGATATAAACCATTAAATTGGCAGTACATTTACTACCAGATACTTTGTTTTACTTCATGTACCTTTGCAGGTAGTATCCCATCAATCTGAGCCTGATCAGGTGGCACAACGTCTGTTTGCTGGGTGGCTATTTTACTGTAGAGGGTTGGGTTTGACTCTGCCGTGCACAATAATTGGATTATCTATTCGTTGTAAAGCTAACAACTATGTACCACAGGGCTGAGTTCAGGGGAGGAAAGAAAGAGACATATTTTGATTTTAATGTTTTCTTTCTCTCGGAAAATGTTGAACTAATTTGATGATGGTTTTATATCCTCTTCCAAAGCCCCTCTTCCTTGCCCCCCATCCCCTTGCTTTAAGACGGTACTCTTTTGTGCTATTTTCTGGCTGTACTGACCATAAAGGAAATTAATAGTGTAGAAAAGCCTTTGTGATGTGAGTTTTATACTGACATAAAACACACCTATTTTGGAGTTTAGAACTAAATGTTGTCATATGGTTCGCTTTGACTAAATGTAATAAATCCTTTCCACACCATAGCTGTGCTAATTTAGTTTTTTTTGCAATTGTATACAGTAGCCTACTGTTGGTCGTATAGTACAGCTTCACATTATATATGCAATTAATATTTAGTGAGACCAGTGTAAACCGTATTATTGAGTCTTTATTACACTTGAATTAAAGAGATCATGGAACTGAATATCTGCATTTGAGAAAAAGCCCAAAGTAAAGTAAAGGTTTTTTAAAAAGCTTGGTTTCCACCCAACATTGTGCGCGAGTTGCCGCATCCATATTATACTTGCAGATTGAAGTGGTTTGATTTGTTGTTCTCTGTCACCCATGCATTGACACCTTTGGTTGTCATCCAAAGCTTTGCTTTCATCCTGTCTGTCTGTAGCAGTGTTCAGCTCATACACCCATGTGCCGGTGCCCCTCTGAGTGACACACTGCTTGGTCGTGTCTGGTCTCCTGGGCAGGTTTTGTTTCCTCCCTTGGTGGAGCATTGCTGATTGACATCCTATTACAGGAACTTGGTTCTTTTTGACAGATCTATCAGGGAATTGAAAAGGTGATTAGATGGGTTCTTGCACTGTGGTAGGTTTGCCATAATGTAAGAAAAACAGATGTGTTAAGGGAAGATAATTTGGGGCTGAAATGAAAGTTAAAGATGATTCTTTCCAGCTTTAGACATTATGTCTTAGAATGTAATACCACAAAATTCACATTTGCTTTTAAATGCATACAGTCCTGCAACCCTGTCAAACTCTTGATGCACTGAAAAAAACTAAATGTTATATCTTTTAAGGTGAATTGAATGCAGCGTTATGCTAGTAAAGCTAAATCAATCCTCCACTGCCAACCATAAGTTAATTTAAACTATAAATTCAGATTCATTGTAAAACTTTATTGGTTTTCAAAACTGGTGTTAGTGGAGCCAAGTCAAATGTCTTAAAGATCATTAGGATATTTCTTTCTCTTTCTGAGCTAAATTTAACTTTTGAAGTGAATATACTTCTGTAGCTGTTAGTCCATTTGTGCTTCTCTGTGGTCAGATGGCTTATTCTGCAGGAAGCTGTTTTCTTGTTTAGCTGCCATCTCCAGTCAGCAGCTACTCTCCTGGAGTAATCCAGCTGCCTTTCATGCTCCCAGCACATCTCGTGTACCACAACAACTCAGCCCTAATTATTAAGTGAATGTTTTTTTTCAGGCGTTTGCATGTGAATATGCACATTAGTGCTTTTGAAAAAGCAGTGCAAGATAATGTCAGCTTGTAACTTATGCTGCTGAACCAGATATGGAAGACGTTTGAGGGGGATTTCATTTAAATAAGACGTGTGATGTAATCTCCGGTCCACAGGTTGCTTTCTTTTAGTTAGATGTGATGCGTATATTAATAAAGCAAACCACGAGGGTTAGAATGGTGGCAGAGGAATAAATAGGATATGGTGGAGGAACTTTAGTCAGTAATGTAGTGGTCCACCATGGTAGAAAGACGGGACCGTTATATGATGGTCCTGTAAACATCCAGTATGGGCTGCTCATAAATCTTTGTAAATTTCTCACACGCATGCAAACATTGGCAAAGCTAATTCACTCATTGTTTATTTGTATTTGCTGCTCAGTAATTGGTGTCATGTTGTTGCAAAGCATTGATAGATAATGATTTTATTATCACTATTATTAAGTTTAGACTATGTAGGTTCCTGTAAATGTATGTTGTTGACTCAAACATGTAATCCAAATAATCAAGGAACATTTTCTGATTGTCAGGTGTTGACAGAAATGCCCAAAATTCATGGCGTATATCTTTTGTAAAGCATTGACTGCTCCTCATGTTACACTGTGAAACTCAAGGACCTAAAGTGCACTAAAACACGGCCACCAGTGCTTTCATATGCTGAATTGTGGGATTAAATTCCTGGAAAATCAAGCTGACATCAAGATTTTCAAACATTAAATCTGAATGGGATTGGGCGCTAGATATAGATAAAGTTTTAACTGGATTATTTACAGTTAGAGGAACAAAACATGTGGCCGTGTGTGCAACAGTTACCTCAAGGTAGTATTGGCTGGTTATAAAATCATGTCATTGGGTGAGGCTGAATTTACATGTTTGGATGTGGTACTCACTTCATGCTGGCTGTCCTTTATCATTCCATTACCCCAATTAACTGTGGCCTGCAGCTTCAGTTGTATTATGTAGGTGTGATGGCTCCATCAGTCTTTCTTGGCCACATCTCCACACACAAAGCAAGACAAATGAGGGGGACCTCTTCCCTCATTGCTTGAACTGTAATCACTGTGTTGCCTGATAAGATTACTCTCACACTGCATGCCCAGTTATTGACATTAGTGGTCTAGATCGGCTATCTGTACAGGTGTGGTGAAATTGAACAAATATCAAGTAAAATTGATTGCTGCAGTTTTTGCCTTTTGGTGTGTAAAACACTCTGAATCCGAAGAGGCTGCCTTGAAAAGATTACCTCAGTAAATTTGACATAAATGCAGATGGAAACGATGAACTCACACACATGGAAATAAATTTAGATGCTCTGTTTAGATTGTGCTGTTCTGGTTTGTGATATATTAGCATGCAAGCTGCAGGTGATGGTGACTTCTACTTTGGCAATGCCAAATCCCAGCAAGGGGGCTCTCCTGCCTTCCCAGCCTGGATCCCAGGAGGAGCCCCAGGCAAGAGTGAGATAAATGCACCAGTGAGGAAGCTGTTGGAGCTTGGCTACTCCTGTTGTTGGCTTGTCCTCTGTGTACCCCCTGCATTTCTGTTTGAGCTGATTCAGCTGGTTGAACAAAGCTTAACACGATCAGGCAGAAAGAGAACCCTGTTGAGGAAGAACAACTTTGGCACTACCATGAGTTGGAGCATTTGTGAGTGATCTTAGGGATTTTGGAGGAATCTTAGTTTCTCGCTGTAATTTAAGACTGTTTAGGTAATGTTGCAGCATTTTTATTTCATTTTTTTCAATGGAACTGTGTTTGGCTTTAAGGTTGACCAGTTGTGACATAACAGTTCTCTTCAAATCAGTGATTAGAAAAGTATGTGCTTTTATGTGCACATACCATAACCGTGTCTTTGTTTTTATGTGTAGGTGTGGAACTGTGTTGGTTGGAGGCTTGCCCTGTCACAGTGATTAGTCAGACTGTGGTCAGCAGGCCATGTTGCATAATTTGGCCCAGATGTACATGGAGACTTTGCAGCCAAATGCTGATCTGAAAGCTTTTCTTCCCCTGATCCCCGCAACTATTGTTTTTCCTTTCACTTAAGTTCAGGGATTTCCCATAAAAAAATGAATATCCGAGTGAGCTGGATACTTTCAGAGGACCTGTCTAAATCTTGGAGTCTGTGTCTGGAGGGTGGTCAGTACAGCCTGCATACTGTTTGGCATTTTCATTTCCTTTGGGTCAGGGCCTGTTGCAAAACCCTGTCTGTGCTTGTTTTGTTGTTTTCTAACTCCTTCTATTCTGTTCCCTCTGGTGATGATGCATGGTGCTTGTCAAAAACTGAGCAATACAGAGTGGAGAAAATAGAAAAAAAATAGCCTGAAAGATGACCACATGTTCAAGTTGGGGCTGAAAAGTGCAGAAATATTTTATCCTTCATCTAAAGGGGGGTAGTTCAACACACTGACATTTTAGTTATCCTCTGATTCTCTTTGGCCCTTTCACTGCTTTAAAAGCTTCCTTTCTTTCTCCTTTCCTGATGGTCAGAATAAATGTGCATGACAGGAGCAAAAGGCCAGGGAGTGTAAATGTCAATGGCCAATTAAACATAGTCTGGATGGGCAGACAAAGTTTATCTATTTTTTACATTAACATTAGAAGTTTGTGTAGTTCTCGCTAAAATGAAAAATAATCACTTCATTCATATTTATTTTCTGAAATGAGGTGACAGGTTATTGTTGAAATTTAGTTGGATTTGGTCTTTATTCATATGTTTAAGCTGAAGCTTTGCTTCATTGTAAAATGGGAGATGGTATCATCCCCAGGATGTTTTCTGTTAGGCAGCGTTCACATGACATGTCACATTCATAATGCATGAAAGGCATATGTTGTATTTCTTAAAATGGAGTTTTATGAAGTAGTAATGAGTAGTCTGTCTTTCTACATTAGACAGTGGTCAGAGTATTAAGTTTACAGAACCATAAGCTCTCCTGATGGCTGAACTGAAGCTTAAAGATAACCAGAACAGGGCTGATAGAAAATACTCAAACCTAAAAAAAAAGGTAGTAGATTGAGTGTGAGCTATATTGTGGATATATAAGATGCATTACTTTTGCATCAGATACTTTTCTGCATCCGACACTGATGCTGAATGTGCTGTTTCAACATAGTGTGGGTACATTGACCTTATTATCCTGATGCAGGATACAAATCAGGACACAACCTGACTTAAAAACAACAACAAAAAAACACAAATTGAGAAAAATCCTTAAATCAAAATGTGGCAGCCATAAGCATTTAATATATTTTTTAACAGTTAAAGCCCCCCCCCCCCTACTGAACCTTGGTAGAGTTTCACATTTTGTACCCAACAAAGGCTAATTCAGTATCTGTCTTACATCCTGTCTCTTCTCTGAGCTCTCTCCAGCCAGTAAAGGTCAAACCAATGTTGACTCTGGTCTTATCTCTTGCTCTGTCACTTTCTCTCCTCCTTTTCCTCGCTTCTTTCGATAATATCCTCTTGTATTTCTTTGCCAAATCAGCCATGGTGTGCGACCACTGTGTTGATAATCGGGTGCTGGCATGTGCCTCAAAGCAAAATACAACTGTAACGTGATGCTCTGGGCTGTGACAAAAAAAGTACGGTTTCTTAGCCTCGGGGCGCTGCTGGAGAATGACGGCTCCAGGAACCTACATAATGAATGTCAGTGTGCCGTTAAAATTGGTCAAAAACTGAGTTTTAAGGTTGGAAACGTGTATGTTGCTTTAACTATGTATTTTGTGAAGCATAAACATTTCCATGTCCTTTTACTGCCTTAACCTTCAACATTTGGTGAGTGAGAGTGCAGTAGCAAAGTAATGAATTACATGTAGAAGGGAAGTAGAAAAGTATGAATGCTGAAAATGTGCAGGCCTAAACCAGTCATCTTTTTTATGAAAGTGTAACAAAGGCCTATGGTTTAGCCCCTTCCACTATCCACTCTTCCCCTTACAAGGCCAAATAAACAATAGTGAAGCTAGCATAGAAAATGGACATTGTATCGGAACATACATGGAGACATAGGCCATTTATGTGCTTTCTGACGTCAACTTGGTGATAAATGAAAACTTGTTGTATCTAAAAGTAACAGAAAATGTAGTAATAGTATATTCTGCCTTTTTAAATAAACTTTTGTGTTTTGCACTGTGGACCAATGCAACTGTTTCATGTTCTATTAAGATATCAGGCTGGTTCATGTTTTAATGAGACTGCTCAGGGTCACGCTGAGTTTATTGCTTGAACATATCATGGTCCTTTCTGAATATTTGATGTTAATATGCCTTGGAAGAAAGCAGATCTGCATGCTTCCATTCATACAAAACTTATCTCTCATTTTATCTATATTTTGTGCCTTATTTCCAGGACATTGCTGTCTGCTCTTTCTGAAGTTTTGCAGGACATTGATTTGTATCCTTAATACATGAGTGGAAGGTTGCACTCTGAATCAGAGGCAGAAATTACACTTAAAAAATGGTTTGACAATTACTCTAGTAAGCTCTGTAGTAGTACAGAAATATGAAGTTCCAAAAGATGGATTCTACAGCAGTGTTGGTTAACAAATGGCCGGAGAAAAAGAAGGAAGGTAATATATTGAGCGGAAAAGGAACAAAGGAGCAATAAAGGCCAGTCTTGAAGATTAAGCACCCACCAAGTGCTCTGTAAACAAACTTAAACTAGAGACAGAGAGACTGCAGCAGCTTGGTTTTAATCATCTTTGTATCAGCCTTATGTCTGTGATAACACACACGAGTCGGCCATCAATTAAAACCAGCTGCAGCTTACTCACATAACCCACCTGCTATCCTTAACATCCTACTGCAACAGGCCTGATTGACTAATTCCACTTGCCTCATTTGGCTGGTTTGGCGGAGGCAAAACCTACCATTTGCTTAAGTCATTGAAGAGCCCAGACTTGATGTATGAAGGATAAACAAATGCTAAATCTCATTTATAGGTTTCTCATTTGTGAATGGGCTGTGTCCTCCAGCGATGTTTAAATTACTGCACTGTAGGTACAAGATTGTTTCCTGTGGGAAAATCTGAGGCCACAGAAACCTGAGGTCATCATTATCATTTCTGTCAGGCTCTCGTTAGTCCAACCTCATCGCCTGAGCTGTCTGTGTCCTTGAGGCATTCGGTGAGGTGCCAGTCACCCTTTACAGACAGGTGATTTAGCAGCAACAGAACAACTTTAACCAGCCACTGCCTAGTTAACCTTTTAGCCTAGGTAAAAGTCAACTAATCATGGGATGTGATGCATGCCTCTTTGCATCGCTGACATGTTTTAGATAAAGTCTATCACAGATCCCTGAGGTTCATCAGAAACTTTAAAATCCATGCTCTCATACGTTTGCATGATTTATTGCTTTGGATTTGTGATCTCATTTGTTCTGCTGTAGACTCAGACATTGGTATATGTGTTGCTATTATTGGTCTTTTTTTCATCTGTTCCCCCTATTATTTTTTTTTAACCAGCCCTAAAGCCAGAATTGAACCAACAGAGATAGCTGAATCAGAGAGAGCTGGTTTCATTAAACAAATTCAAGATTCAGTAGAAGTTGTTTACAATTTGGTGGCTGGAACATCTGGCTCCAAATGTTATGACATTGCCTTCTGTGAAGAAAACCCTTTTTCAAGCCCTGCAAACAAAGCATTAATTTTCTGCACGATGTTGGTCCAAACTAATTTCTGTTCTGAGGTACTCCAGAACCTTGTTTTGACTGTGTTTTTGTCTGGATCAGATTCATTTGATGACTGTAGATTTGTGTATATTTAAATAAGTGTGCGTTTGCATGCATATTTGCCTGCCTCTTCCCATCTTTGCATCAGTATTTCTGTCCAGCTTTAAAGACACCACTATGGAACTAGAACAGGGACTTATGTTTTGTGACTTGTATCTCCAAGTTTGTAACTTATTAATTCTGCTGATCAGAAAATACAAGTACAAATCAGAAA
>JBBBVU010000006.1:7909988-7920279 GCA_037177055.1 Atherinosoma microstoma
GGTTATCGGTCTCCTTAAGCACCAATTATCGGTATCGGTATCGGCCCCAAAAAACCAATATCGGTCGATCCCTAGTTCAGAGTAGTGATGGACTGATTAGTCATTGGCTCATTTGCTGTTTTGAAATGATCAATATCAACCAGTTAATATATTAAAACTAGAAACACTCAGAGTGCAGTCCTCCACCAAACCACAGGGTCAGTCACCTGAGAAAACCCCCAAAAGGCCCAACAGCCCTCCCAGTACCCCCTATTTTTTTGAACCTCCAGAATATCAACATGATCCGAGTCAAACAATGTTGGATTATAACGTCTAACATGTCATGTTGTGCTTTTTAAAATTTTTTTGCCAATGATTCTGGGCATTATCTGTTGAGTTAGTTATCCTTAAGGAAATTCCTGGATCCAGATGGTGATCTGGATCACCCCCAAAATGTAATCCCTTGTCCCTTTATTCCATTTCTGACATAACTTTTTGAGTTATGTTGCTAACAGACAAACTACACCTCCGAAAACATAATTAGAAAAAATGAAACCGAAGTAGAAGAATAAAGAGTAAACATCCTTGACAAGATGCCAAGGCAGTATTCATCTCCAGCTGTAACTAGAAGATGTCCTGTTGCAGTGTTTTATAATGTTTTGGACATGGCTGTACTGAGTGCATGTGTCCTCTACCGGAGCTACATCGATGCCAGATTGACCTGGTGTGCGTTCATTATTGAGTTCTCCACGTGTGATACAATAAATCAACATCAGCTGACATCCAGTACTGTTAAAGATTGAAAGGGTGGAAAAATTTTGCCTTTGGAAATGTCACCTTTATCTTTTTTTAAATTTTTTATATGCTGCATCAGCAGGGTGTGAAAATGCCCCCCTCTGGTGGTTCTAGGGGTTATTAGGATGTTTGTGGTTCTAGTGTTAAATTCCTGGACCCAGACGGTGAGCCGGATCATCCCCAAAATCTAATTAGTTGTTCCTTATTCCATTTCCTGAAAATGTCATCAAAATCCATCCATTACTTTTTGAGTCGACAATACGCCTCTCAAAAACATAAGCTCCGCACCTTGGAGAAAGTAGAAAAAAAACTTCACAGTGTGGCTTTTTGAACAATATTTTTGATTACTTGGTGACATTTATTTAGTTATGTTTTCATTTTAATTAAAATGAGTGCATGCCAGACAGCTTGTATATTGTGTACATAACACATCTACGTAGAAAGAGTGCATTTAATTACAATAATACATATTGGCATCAACCAATGGAAACCCTGCTCTCCAAATAAATGGTATCGGCTTTGGAAGAACCCTTATCAGTTAACCAGTAAAGCTTAGTCCGTGTCCAGCATGAGGGGGTGAAGAACCAGACTGTTTACTGGCAAAAAGGCAATTTTTGGTGTATGCCAAGATTTAAGTACCAAAATATTTTCACTGCTGTGGACCTTCTGCTCCTTGTGGTGAAATCTGTATGTGTAGCAAGTGGGCCAATCACTGAGAGGTGGAATTTTTCTTTTTCAAAAAAGCTGCAATTTCAATCCATCTAATCGACATGAGTGGAAATACTATCACTTAACTTCTCCAAGTGAGGGAAATGTCACTGCTTTTCAAACACCCTTCTGGCAGAAGAAGGGTTTATGTAGCTTTCCACTCTGCCACTCACTCTGTCACATGGCTGCCATTTCCTCCTCAGGGTCTCCTCTCTTGAGAGCTGGCCTGTCAGCCTGAGACGATGTGGGTTAGAGGTGTGAGATTTAACTTGGATATAGAGGAGGAGGGAGTTAGGAGAGAGAGCTAAAATGAGAAACACACAAGGATTTCTCTTCTTATTTTAATAGCGCGCTTAAAGGAATTATCTTTGTGCACTTGTGAGTGAACTGTGTTTGTTAATAGGTGCAAGTTAGCCTATATGGTCAGCTGAGCATACTGTGTAGGTTTTTAGTCCTCTAACCTTTGCCAGCTCTGAGCTCAAGTGATGAACCATGAAGCTGTGAAGCAGCAGCTCTCAGAAGCATCATTGTTATAGTCCTCACACCATATATTGACTCTCTCTCAGATGGGGTGAGATTCTGCACAACTTTAGCCTTCTTCAACTAAATTGTGTAGACCTACCACTCACACACTTTCACACACCGTCTCCACCCTCCACCATAAACAATCATGACTCTGGCAGCCTATTTAGCTGATGGATATGGCATTGACTTTATGGGTTCTTTCTCCATCTGCAAGAGGCTGACATGGTTGGTTTCCTGCATTTGGAGAGCGTAAGCTGAAGTGGATGGATTGACTTGTGTATCGATAACTCTTTCTTCTTGTCTGTGGGTGGAATTTTTATGGCTGCAGGAGGACAAAATGCTGAGGTTGGAGAGGAAAGGGCCCAGTATAGAAATCTGGCCTGTGTCAGTTGAAGTTTTATCTCACAGTGGAGGACAAGGAGCAGGTTTCAGCGCTTAAGAGTTTGAAAATATTCTGAAAACACATCATTCATTGACTTGTTTTTCACATGTGCTGAATATTCACAGGGAAA
Source organism: Atherinosoma microstoma (assembly GCA_037177055.1). Classification (NCBI taxonomy): domain Eukaryota; kingdom Metazoa; phylum Chordata; class Actinopteri; order Atheriniformes; family Atherinidae; genus Atherinosoma; species Atherinosoma microstoma. Next base: position 7,912,508 of record JBBBVU010000006.1, read on the forward strand.
TGAGATCAGAGAAAAAAAATGAAACTTAAACGGCTCCTTTGGGCAATCTGAATAAGTCCACGCTAGTCTGGATACTTTGAGCCATTGGCTCTTGTTTTTCTGTCATCAATATGAGATGTTGCTTTTATAAAAACAATTTAAAACTTTAATTCCTGTGGTTATGTTTCGGGATTCAGCCTGCCAAGTTTCCATACCCTGTTGTTGTAGAGAAACATGAAACAGCACATGACATTATGATGACAGCATGTTTTTAGGCTCAAGGATGTTATGTAAAAGATGAGCTGTATTAGTTTTGAACGACTGTCTTTCAAAAACGGTCCCACTTTTGCACTTTTTGGAATCAACTTAAGAGGATACTTTTTTTCTCCGCTTGGTTTTGCATCTGTCGTTTTCAGTTCGGCTTTGTTAAAGCGCCCAGCACTGGCTAAGGCCTCTAATGTCAGATAGTGAATATTTGTTTGTCTGAATTCTGCTCTGTATCCTTTCTAAAGGTTATTGATGAAGGCAGGCTAAGTAGCTGCAGTCTCTCATCTCACACGGGCTTTTAATGGCCCAATTAGAACCCCTTATATAAAGGTGCTTAGTAACTCATGATTTAGCCAGCCTTCATTAGCTTATCAGGGGTGTAAATGGGCCTGATATGTTTGGCGCAAGTGCAACACATTTATCTTTTATGTAGATATTCAATTGCAATATTTGCACAGTCGACTCATCTTTGACTATTTATATTGTATAAGTTTAATACAGAGTAGTATGAAATTACTCCAAAATAAAACAAATGATGAATTAATGGCAGTATTCAGTAAACATGAGGCTGCTTCGTGAATTCCTGTGTGGATCTGGCTGTAGTTCATGTCCTGAGGGAGACCACCTACTATAAAGAAAATCTATCCTGCTGTTCCTGCAGGCTCAGATGTGCACAGTGCACAACAAACCAGACATACATGAAAGGAGCTGGGACACACATGTGCAATACACATGCGCACACACATACAGAAGAAATAGAGTGTGAAGTAATCTCCTCTGTGCCCTGGTATGCAGGATGGTTTTCTGTTGCTTTTATTTATTTATTTTTCCTCATGATGCTCAGCTCCTTTCGTGAAAAATACAGCAGCAGGATATAAAGGGATCAACCTTCTGCTTCAATGAGTCAAATACATATTTAAGTGTTTCATCAGATGTTCATAATGACATCAATTTGTTTACAAAAGTATGAAACCAGTCCTTGAACTTAAAAATTAAAGACGGACAAACTTGAGTTAAACTCAGTAGTGAGAGAATTTTATTTCATGCTTTTAGGAAGGTTAGATATTTCTGGAAATTTCACCTGAAGTTGATGCTTTACTGTACCTGTTATTTTGTCCTGGTGGTTAAGCTCCTGCAGTAGTTCACAAGACATGACAGAGTTGCGCCAGCTACTTCCCAAAAATGCTTTTGTTTTATGAGCTGAGAAGTTTCCTCAGATCCTCCAGCTCTTCTCTTTCAGTTGTTTCACAAAGCAGAACAAAAGCATTTGGTGATACTGCTTTCAGCCATTAGGCTCCAAACCGCTGGAACAACCTTCCAAAGGAGGAACTAATAATAGATACTTGTAAACTACAAGCTCACTTATTCAGTCTGGATTTAAAGTTTTATTATATTCAGTTTTTAGTTTCAGTTTTTATAATTTTACAGATATCATTTTTTCATCTTTTATGATTTATGTTTTACTATTTCCTTACATTACTGCAGGGGTGTCCAAAGTCGGTCCTTGAGGTCCTGCAGGTTTTCAATATATCCCTGATTCAACACACCTGACTCAAATTAAATGGATCCAGCAGCCTATTAAGTTCTGCACAATGATTGATTAATTTGAGTCAGGTGTGTTGGAGCAGGGAAACATGGAAAACCTGCAGGATTGTGCCTCGAGGACCGGAGCTGGACACCCCTGCATTACTGGCTTTGGCCTGCTAAGGGACTAAAGGTTGAAATTAGCTTTGGCTGTAATCTTGCAGGTGTACATGTTCATTAATAATATGCATTGTCCCTTTTAAAAATGATTACAAATACAAATCTATGTTTTTCATTTGATTTGTTTGAAAATATCTGGATAAATAGTTGAGTTTGCTTTACCATAATGCATGCCAATTGTCACCTGCCTAACAATTCCAAGCTGTCCTCAGAAATATACATTGCAGTTAATGGTTGCTTATGTTTTTTGTGGCCACAACCATAAATTTTACATCATAACTGTTCTTAATGATTGACTCTAAATGGAACATTATTTTTTTTCTTATTCATTTATGTTTTGCAGGATGTTTTAGGTCAAATAATGATGACAGCCTACGAGTGTATCTTTTAAACAACCTATTCTGTGCCAATGAAGTTTTTTTCTTTTTTACTATTGAGGTGACTTCAGATCATCAAAATCTCTTTACACTATCATCAGCTACAGACAGATGATAACAATGAAGTAGAAGATCTACAGACAGTAAAGCTCACAAGCAGTGGGTGCTGTATTTTGGCTGGCTTCCAGAAGACAGCCAATCAGAAGAAAGTGGATTTTTAAAGGGGGACGGGACCCTTACAGAGATAGAGGCTAAAAAAAACCCCAACTGTCTGCATAAAGGACTGTTAGATAATTACTTTTTTAATTGTGAACAACTTTCTTTTTGGCATCCCTCAATAAAGACATAGAGCTCAAATTGAACTAAATGGGTCCCCTTTAACCCTTTAACTAAGCATCTTCATACACTAATGTCTACACTAATGTCAAGGTAAAACCACCAAGTTCTACCTTGACATTAGTGTAGAACTTGGTGGTTGTAGCTGTCATATCTTGGTGCTTATTTATTTATTTGGTATGCTAAAACAGCAAGACAGAATTGTGAAGGCAGGCCTATAATCAGCTTTTAGCTCTCCTTGTTCCTGCTGTGAAGAAATCCGAGATATTGTTACAGACATATTTCAACCCTCAGAGCCTAGTTTATGCATCAGTGGAAAAACCACACTAGCTGCCTCGCCCCTTGTGTCAATCACATCTGCACTAGCTGACTGGCTTTCATCTGAATCTTTTATGGTGCATCCGACATCAAAGATTCAACAAAATGATAAGTGCTGCTGCGGCCATTACAGTGCATGAGCTGGTAAAACATTTCTGACAGGCATGAAACATTTTATACAAGACACTTTCCCAGACACACACAGCCTCTGTCAATTAAATTAACTTGCATGTGTCAGTACATCTGCAGTTAAGTCAAGGTAAACAGAGGACATGGGGCAAAGGCATGAGTCACGGGAGGAGATGCCTTCAGCTGAATCGGGCAAATAATCTGTTGTTGGTTTCTAATGTGAAGGCTCAGTTCCTACATCTTTTGAGTCGGGTTTAAAGGCTGGTGTGTTGGTGGGCAAGCTGCGTATTAGTAACCCAAATGAGATTAAGCCAATTCAAAAAGAGCTCATTTATTGTGTGTAAACTCCCACCGTCCACCCCCGCTCCCCACAGCAAGAGAGGCTTTTTACATCCAATTCAAGGAAAGAAAAAAAGCAGTGGGTTGAGAATTAACACACTTTTGAGAGAATGCATAAAAAGCAGCACATTTACAGGAATCTTCCTTTTTCCCCAGTGCTTTCTATTTGAAGTCATCCTGAAATAATGGCTCTGAAAGGGTGTTAAGGCTCAAAAACGTTTTGGATCTTTATTTTTGTTTCTTCTCGCTTTCTAAGATGATGGTATAAATCAAACATGGATGTAGTCTGTGATGTTATCTCTGAGGGTTTTGAACAGTGAGAAACTGTTAAAAAGCATGACAGTATGTAAGCACACCACAGCGGGATTAGAGCTTGATCTCGGAGCATTTGATTGTTTCCGGCGTTCCCATTTATTCCCATCCTACCACGGTTATTCACCTCCCGCCTTCTACTCCCTCTTTACTCTCCACATCTTGGCAGTTTGTCCATGTCTGCTCCTGTGATTCAGGAAGCTCTCATCCCACACTGTTTACCTCGAACCAAGCGGCTCTCAGATGGACAGAATAAAAAAGGAAGAGAGTTTACGAGGGACAATCAAAGGCAAACGGTTGTAGGCCGTTTATAGTTTGCTAGTTTGACTGCGCTCCCTTGGCCCAGGCAGGAGCTGTGTGGTGCAGACGAAGAAGTTTTATCCAATGCAAAGCCTGCAGGGCCCTGAAAATTTGACTAAAAGAAAACAATTGAGTAGAATGGACCAGGGCAATCATGCAACCTCCTCTCACCCCTGCAATCCAGCACAAACATCCAGCATGAACCAGAAACGGGCCACAGAGAGGCCGCCAAGCTCAGTTTGTTGTTTCATTTGTACACGTGCATGCTGTGTGTCAATACTGTGTTTCTGTGTACATTATTACGTATGTAAAGTATCTTAATGTTCAGATTTGATTTGTATGCAATTTTTCCTACTTGTTTTGTTTGTAATTTCTGTAGGGAATATATTTGATGCATTGCAATTATACGTTGTGTCTTTAAGTAAATGACAAATTAATGCACCCTGAGTGAATCAGTGGAACCTTTTAGAGGAGAAAAACAGTAAATGCTTTGAAATGCACCCTACCATATCTCTTTGGTTATTTGCTTTTTGATCCAGACTTGTGTTGACTTTACAAACATTGCGGATTGACTCTTTTATTTACTTGACGCCTTTCTGGACACAAGTAGCTTTTAATATGGGTCCAATGTAGGCAGTGCCGACTGCAAAGAAAACTGTGTGCCTGCATGTGTTTGATAAAGACGTGGTGGGGGGGAGGGAAAGTGAAAGCTATAAACAGCAAAGAAGGAAACACAATAACTGGTTTGTAATTATGTGAGTATTCATTTTAAGGCTTGGAAAGCTGTGTATGGTGGTACGTCTAATCAGGTGTTCTGTTAAATAACCTTTACCTTTTTTCATAAATCAAAGTTTTTGAAGGATCAAGCAAGTGGAGAGTCTCCACGCAGATGAACAGGGGAACTTTTGGTCTTTATATCTCCTTTACTGGCGTAATCAAGATTGGGCTTTTTTAAATATAATCCATGTAATTATAATTTCACACATCCATCCTTCTCTTGGCTGCTGGTAACAAAACACTTCAGAAAAAATTATTTGTGATATTAATTAATGCTTGTCAACAAATGTGCAATGTTCCTCTGTGAATTTGGCTCATACCTACTGCAGAGCTTTAGTCATTCAGTTGCACAGTGATGCATCTCTCCAGGTATTAAAATGAGTCGTTCTGAATTGAAGTGGAATTTTTTTTTTTAGATGTTAAAAATGAAGGTGCTAATCACTGTTTTTTTTTTTGTGTGTTTCTCCAAATTTGCTGCCACCGTGATTATCTCTGGGATGTGCTCACAACAGGTAATATAATTTTTTCCCCTTTTTTCTCTTCCATCTTTCCTAAGCCTTATCTGTGTTACTCTGCAACACTCTGGTCTGCAAATAACAGTGTCAAAGACGGCAATAATGGTAGTTATTTATTACATGTGACCTCACCGGGGCTCAGAAAATACATATTACTCCACATAATCTTCTGCTGGAGAGCTGCACCTAAATTGTCCCTTGCTCTCTCAGCGAAAACAGAAAAGATGTGGTGGAGAAAAATGCACGTTCCATATGTGTTTTTTTTTTATATACTTTATAATAACGTTTGAGGAAGGGTGGAGTGGAAACAACAAAATGTGGTTCAGGGTCACTGGAGTGCTATAAGCTTTGCTGCTGGAATTTCCAGAGCATTAGTGCAGCATTGTATTTTTGGCCTACCTCGTGTAAAAGAGGTGGAAAAAAATCTGACTGCAGTGGCATCCATCAGTTGTTTTGAACCGAAGAGGGTGGATCTGCCGGTCTGTGTTGGACACACTTAGAACGTCACTTTAATCCCCTGAGGCCCATCTGTTGTGTGTGTGTGTGTGTGTGTGTGTGTACGTGATGCCACACTGCCCTCATTCACAACTGTCCATATTTATAATCCTCTGGTGAACCTTTACACCAGTATATGCCTCCACTACGCTGTTGTTGTTTTTCCCCCTCTGCCTGTCTCCTCCTCTGGTATTTTGTAAACCACATTTAATTTTCTAAAGCAAAAATCATTGTAAACTTCCATCCTTTTGTATCTTTCTATTGACAGCATTTATCTTGCAAGCATCTTTTTTCATCTTCCCCATCTCGTTCCTCCTCTGTTCTTTCTTTCCTCGCTGCTTTTGCCTCACTTCATCTCCTGACGCTACTGCTCTTTCATGCTATCGCAGCATGATGATAGATTATTTCAGTGATTCTTGGATATTTCTGACATGTGTTCTTCAAAGGATTTTGTTCAGAAATGTGACATTCTGGCTCCTTTGTCTGCTGTTTACCACCTGACTGGCAGACTCATCCACTGTCACCATTTCCGGGTTATTCAGAGGTTACATTTGTGTGCGGTCTTCATCTGCGGAGCGTTTAGATTTCTTTGTCTCTGCTTGTATCTATTTTTCCCTGAAGTCAGTTTCAACCCCTGTTCTTTGTCTCGGTCTTATATTTTTGTTGTTATCTTGTTGTTTGTTGCATCATTAATGGCTTCAAGGGAATGTTGTTGCACTCTAAACATTATAATGTGACAGGCCCTGTCTCCTTTGTCCTAGCAAACAAACATCAGCCTGGCCAAGGTCCTGTCCTCATACCAAATAAGGCTCTACTAGCTCATCTCTGCTTCAATCAAGTGCTTAGATGAAGGCCGCAGATTATGAACTGATTAATTTGCAGGGGAAGATTTCTGGGGGCCAAAGGAGAGGTGAAAGCAGTGAGCTAAGCATCAAGGATTATCCAGACTTAATGGAGGGAATAAAGCAGCCTATGGATGGCAATCCGCTTTCCATCCACACAGATTTCCGTTGCATTGGCGTGAGATGTTATACTACAGGAACACTGAGATTGTGAGGGGCCTCCCATCAGTCAAACAGATAACAGATCTATCATAAAAGATTATTCAAACTGGCAAAAAATTATTTTAAGAATTCAGGAAATCATTTAAAATGATTTTAGAGATTAAATGATTATATAATATATAATACTTGGCTGTTTCTCAATTAAGTACAACCTGAGGGCCTGAAGGGGTCAGCTAGTCAATACTGATTAACCCTGCCCCTGCATACAGAGATTTCTTCGGATTGCTGAATCCGATCATGATGATGTGCATTTCCCAAAATAACAAAATGGAATGAAAAAAAAAACATTGTTTTGTCGGTCAGTGTTGACTTTAGAACTGTTACAAATCTACTAATTAGTTGTTAGATGTTATTTTGGATTTATATGATTAAAATAATCATTGCAATCTGCTTTTACTTACACATAAATTTTAATAACATAACCTCTAAAGATAACTTTTAAAATTATATTCTTTTTAAACCTTGAAATTGCAGTATGAAAAGTTTTTATGATGCTGAGCTGTCTGTAGTTGATGCTGTTCAAAGAGAAGCTTAATCACTGATCATTTCTCCTTAAATTCTGGGTAAAGCAAAAATCTACATTCTAAGTTCATCACATCACAGACAAGTGGGTCATCAAGCACTAAGCAGAACATGAATGTTTAAAACAATCGCCTGGTGTATAAATACTTGAAAATTACAAACAAAATTAATAAACATCGAACAAAAAGTTCGGAAATTTGTGTTTGGTAGATTATTTCTCTGTTGTAACAATGCTTGTTGGCAATAAATTTCATACTGTTGGAAAGCCTGTTTATTTCCCTTTTAAATGATGCCCCATTTGTAAGGAACATGCATTTGTGGGATGAGCAGCACAGCTG
>JBBBVU010000006.1:7932536-7944736 GCA_037177055.1 Atherinosoma microstoma
CACACACACACACACACACACACACACACACACACACACACACACACACACACACACACACACACACACTCCTGCCCGCCCACTATTCATCCACATATTTTTTTACTTCCTCCCCCACCTTCCCACACATCTTCCTCACATGTTCATCCGCCCACACACTTACTCCCTATTCCCCTACACATACACACACATATACTCACACCCCTGTCCTCCCACCACCCGCCCACTTACCCACCCACCCACCCACCCACCCATCTCCAACCCTCCACCGTCCTCCTCCACACCTCTCCAGTCCAGCACCTGTCCACCCGTCTCTCCCCTTTCACCCACCGCCAGATTACATTAACACATTAACTCTCACACCTCCCCTCGCCACCCCTCCACTCTCTCACCTTTCATCCATATCAACACCCACACATTGTTGGACTATAACAGCTATTGGTTCTTTTTATGTGACATATTCAGTAATCATCATCCAACTGCCCCAACCCTAACATGTATAAAAACACATGCTGTCACCAGGTACATCTCGATTCCCAGTACTTATGTCATAATAAGCGACTAGTAAATTTCCATTTCTGATTATTCTTCAACTTCCTTGGTTAAAGTTAGCTTTGATCATTATGCTTAGTTTGTGTTTATCAGCCGTGACAGACGAGTTCTCCCCATTCATTTCATCTCTTCTGTACAAAACATAATGCCAAAGAAAATAACCTTGAAAGTCCAGCAACTGACACCAGTCAGTCCACCAAAATATAGGCAAGGCAAGTCTATTTGTATAACACATTTCCTGTACATGACAATTCAAAGTAAACAAACCAACTATAAATCAATCAAATGCTGCTTCTTAAAATCCCATTTTGGCTATATTGGGGGAAATACAACAGTGTATACTTGGAATTTTATTTCAGATCAGGCAGGTAATCAAAAAACAAACTAACTAAAACATCTCTATTGGGATTCAATTTTAAGATGCCTTTTTTCTAGAGATTAGCTAAAAAGAGCACGCAAATGTTTTTGAAGGCAGTCTTGTCCTCTTCCATAAATTTTCCTTGCATTGCCAGAACTGTGTCTACATGCTGCAGCCTATTAAATATGTCTTTAGGCTATTAAAGATGCCTTTCACTGACTTTTCTTACTCTATAACAAACTGAGGTCGCCGGGGCATAATTCAATTTTGCCTCCCCGGCAATTTTTTTCTTCTTCCTTTTAAATTACCCTAAGTGTCCAAGAAGCAGACGAGTGAGACACTCTCCCTGTTGGTGCTAAAAGTCCCGTTAAATACTCTTTGTCCATTGAACGCTTTCCAAAATTTTTAATACTACCATCCCATAATATTTCTGCTAAATCAACTGCTGTTGTCTTAAAGGCCCATCTTTTTCTTTTCCAATGAATTTGCACTAGCTTTTCCATTGGCTCAAGCAGTTTTTTTAAATATATCCTCTATTGATTTTTGCACCTGGCACTGCTTAGAGACCCGCTTCAGCAGCCATGAAAGTCTTTAAACTTTCCATACAGGTGTAGATAATTTGATTGGACTTGATTTCTGCCTGCTTTTTCAAATGCTTGCTCATGCATTAGGGAAATTAGCACTATAGTCATAAAATGAAATTGGGCACTCATGTGGCCAAGTGATCTAAGATGAGTTATTGTGTGTGTGCATGCTTTATATTATGTGTGTGTGTGCGCGCGCGTGAAAACCACTCCATAACCGAGCATTAGTGCATGCTAATTGAGCTAAAAGGATTCGGTTTGGAACAATGTGTTGGCACACTTTTTTCTTCCGATTTCCACAGATCACACATTTCTGTATCAGCTTTAATCTCAGTTTTTCCTCTTATTTCCCCCTGTGGGTTTTCTGTTGCTTGACATTTTACCATAATAGTCAGCTGTTTCTGAAACCACCAACAGAAGTGTTTTCAACACCACACTCCTTTATACAGCCACGCCTCTTTAATCTCCTCATGTTCTCTTAAAGGATAAACCACCTGAAATTTCTTAATTCATCTTTTTTTTCCCGTATAACACCAATTCACAACAAAGTCATCTTGTATTGTAATCATAATCCATTTAAAACAGTTATGTGTTCCACGTTTGCCTAGTTTATAATAACTGTGTTCATATTGGCCAATTCCTAAAAATATTTGCCAAGTTTAGGAAACCAATGGATTGCATCAAATCTTCTTTGATTCAGTCCCTCATCCTTAACATTTATAAGGTGTCAACAGGAGGGGAAAAAAAAAAACTTTAAATAGAGCAGAACCAGGCTCAGGAAGGGCAGCTACCTGCCTTGACTGGGAGTGGAGAGAATAGGACAAGGGTCAACAGCACCATTACTCTAAGCTAGGGATTTCTGCTGTGAGCAAAAGAAACACAAGTCAATGACTATCATTATCTCAGGCATATAAACCAAAGATTAGAGAAATGGAGGAAATTATTCAGTGTATCATTCAGGAAAGGATGCACTTGAGCTAAGCCCCATTATTTTTCAATTAAGTTAAATTCACTTTATTTATATTGAAACAATTCACGGAAAAAGAATCTCAGGGGACTTTCCTTAACCTAGCCCAACAGTTACTGGCATGAGAGTTGAAAACAAAAGTCAAACATCATCAGTCTTGCACATGACTTGAAGAAAAATTAAAATGATCACTTAAACTTTTTGGGTAAAAGGGGCACATTCTGATTGTTTATATGAAAGTCATAGCCTATACTGACCAATAATTTGCTTTTCATACACTTCAAACTAATTTTCGTCCTTTGAGGAAATGCAAGAAGCCAGAAAATGCTACATTTTGTAAAATACTTATGGAAATTTGATGTAGGAAAAAAGAATAGATAAAAGGATATAGAGAAGTTTCATGCGTGCAGCCACATTTTACTGCTAAAAACTTACACTGATAAACACTCCTCACAAACTCGGATTGGATTGATAAAATCTTTACATTCAAAGTAACTGAGACTCCCAGAAGTTGTTCCCCCCCCCCCTTTGTCACTCCTGATTCTTTTATTTCCTCTTTTGTCCTGTTTTTTCTACCATCTATCCTCTGAGCTCTTCTCCAGTTTCCCTCTATATACATTTCCTCTTTTCAGTTCATCCCACGCCCTATCGCTTCCCATCTTTGTCTTCTTCTCATTTTGTTCCAGAGTTCCTTTGCTTCTGGAGAAAAAGAAATCTAAAACTAAAACCTGTAAGATTAATTAGAACTTGAATAATCATGCTGCTCAGTTTTCCTCCTTATGGAGACTTATTAAAAAAATAAAAAATTTTGACTCTGTGCCAGGAAAAAGAGGCCTGGATGGTCTTGTCTAAGGCCCTTGTCGATATGTTTTTCACAGGGTAAAGATCAATGCTAACTTAATCTGGCTTCTCTGCCAAAGAGAGCCTGCTGGGAATCTTGATGTTCCCACTTGAATGCAGGAAGGAGTATAGGAAAGGTATAACTGGAGCCGGATGTTGAAATTGACTTTATGAAACCTTTAACTGGCTGCAATTCTTTGGCATGACGTAGGTGTGGGAATCTTCATGCACATCACGATTCCATTATGATTCAGATGGTCACGATGTGATTATGAAACAATTATTGATGCATTTTGATGCATCTTTTTCCTTGTGTAACAACTACTACTACTTTCAAAGTGTAAACATGTGACATGATTTCTCATATTTTTCGTAACAACAAAGAAGAAAACTCTTTCATCTGATGTTTAATGTAGGACACCTTCTGGTTCCACTGCATAAGAGAAAATCAGAGCTGCATCAGATCCTAGCGGTCTTACGTTGACCATATTTCTACAAGAACTTTTACCGCCTTCTTCCACGTCTGACTGAGACATTTCTCCCATCCAGAGCTGACTATTGTCCGACATGCAGGATTGTTTTGGTCGTGTTTCCTCATAATGTCCTGAGTTGAACCCATAATGAAGTTTGTGTTGAAGTCTGCTTCCTGTATTTGGTTCAATTGAAGCCAACGGAGAGCTACGTTTGTATGTGGACCAGAGTTCACTTGTTTGGTCCACATTAGTTTGTTTTAGGGATTGACCAGTAATCGCCATGGCCGATAATATCGGCCGATATTGGGCAATTTTATGATAATCGGTATCGGCCGTTTTTCCGATAAAATAAGTTTATATTAAAACGCGCTCCTCTGGCTGTCATACAGCATCTCTCTCTGCCTGAAGGCACTGCTGTAGGCTGTGTAACAATGTCCCGCCTACAGCCCCCACTGATTGGCTGTCAGGGGTTGTGTAGCCAATCAACACTGACGCTTCTAGCTGCAGCTTCTCAGCTGGGGAGGAGAGGACCGCTGCACCGCGGCTGATGAGTGAAGGTAATGCAACAGAAATGTTAGAAGTTGCAATAAAAACCCTCAATGCTGAAGTTTTAAAAACAGCGAAACCTATGATCAGTTTCAATGACATGCATGTCCAGAGGCCACATCTGGACCTACCTGCCTGCACATGTGCATATAGACGTGCATGGTTGTGCAAATAGCCTAAATTATTACATCTCTAAAAATAAACACCACGGGGGGAAACTTCATCAAGTGAACATGATGTGGAGCGCCTTTATTTAATAAAAATAAGACCTAGCAACATGGGTACAGCATGTAGCCTAGCAACATGGGTACAGCATGTAGCCCACAGATTAAGAGAGATGAACCTGTTGAATTTCACAAGCAGAGTCGACTTTCACAATGTTTCATGTCGTTTGCTAACAGTTTACGTGTTAACAGTAAGCTTGATAAACACGCCGTCTTCATACTGGAGCTCAGTGTCTGCTCTACACGCGGTCGGAGAAATCGCTGTTTCTATAGGGTGTTTTTTCCCAAACACTTTATGGAGTTTGGTGGCGCATGAGACGTAAATATGTTGAATATTTTTGGCGTGACGTTGTCAACGACAACGCTGCTCAGATGTGTTCACGTAGGAATAGAAACCATCCCTCCACTAATGCGCTGCATAGGTTGTGTAACCTTGTAAACAAGTTAATTGTCACTATCTTCACCTATGTTAGTAATTATAAGTGATGCATTGTGCCTAGTTTTAAATGACTTGTTGAATGTTCCTGCTGTCACATATTAATACATAACAGATAATTTACGTGTAGCTCTATCTGTATTACCATGTACACAATCAAGTCCTACAATTAAAAAGTATAGAAGAATATCAATTAAATTTGCTTTGCATTGGAGTAAAAGTAATAATTTTGCGGAAAATATATATGACTAATAGATTAATGTAATTACAATTGTAATAAATTGTTATTCTCAATTTTGACACCAAAATTTACATTTTTGCTGCAAATGAATATCGGTTCTAAATATCGGTTATCAGTTTCCTTAATTACAAATAATCGGTATCAGCCTTAAAAAAAACGATATCGGTCGATCCCTAATCTAAAGAACTACTCATGGGAACGAGAGAAAGGAAAGTCAAAGCCTCTGTTTGACTATCAGTAAGATTTTGATGACTAGAGAGGTGACCGATTCATATTTTAAGCTTATGTGACAGCCAGTGGCATGTCTGGAAACAAATGGTACATCAACTGTTAACAACATAGAAAGGGTGAAAACAAATTAAGAATTACTTCAACAACATCGTAATGATCTGATGAAGACCACGCTGAGGGTTTTTCCCCCTGAGCTAAACCTCTAAAGAGCAGTGCATGCCTGACTTCACAGAGATGGAAGTATTTTTTTTAGGAAGATAAGTAAAAATCCCCCAAAAAAGAAAAGAACACTTGGCTTTATAAGCTGCAGCACTTGCCAGAAACAAATGATCACAAATGCAAAGTTTTTATTGCAATAACACCTACACATAGTATGAAATTAGAAACTTTGTAACCAAGGTAACAATTTACACCTTGATTTCTACAAAAAAGTAAATTTCAACCTGTAACTGGTCAAAACTGGTTAGTGACTGTGTTGTAATCTCTGCACATGTTGCTGCAGCTCTGTCTTGTCGTGATGTCTGAAGAGGTGTGACTGAAACTGAAAGGATAAAGAAAAAATAATCTTAGCGTGTTAGTGGCTAACTAATCATTAAACATGCATGATGCGTTTGATTTAGCAGAAGTGATGTTAGCAGTGGTAAATAAAACACAACAAAACACTGGCTGAGTACGGTCGGGTGGGAAGTCTGATGATGATATTTGCATTGCAACATGGTCTTCAGTATTTCTTCAATGGTCGTTTTAAAATAAAAAGTTTCTATTGAATAATTTAATATAAAATTGAAACCTCTGTATATTTATTGCAGGTTATCTCAGCAGTTGCTTAATAAAATATGGATAGTATGAGTCTTTTATACTTTTGGCAAGTGCACCTTTATTTGACATTTGACAGTGCAGGGGCAGACAGGAAATGAAGAGAACATGTTTTGCTGCAGGTGTGTTTATTCATCTTTAACATTCAGCCACTGGCAACTGAAAAAGAGTAGATTTTATTGTAGCGTTGTCGTATGATTTTTGTTCTCAGGTGTAAATTTGGCAAAGTCTGCACCTTAAGCAGCCAACATTCTTTACATATTGGGATGATGTTTTTCAAATGCTTATGGGGCAGAACAGTCTATGTTTAAAAATTGACCTAACCTGTAGCATTACTCATCCGCCAGGCTGCTCCAGAAACCGTACAAACACAACCTGGACTTCATTGATTTCATCAACTCTGTTCAGACATCCTGGAAGGCTACGCCATATCCAGAGCATGAGACGTACACGTTACAGGAGCTGCATTACAGAGCAGGGGGTGCTGCTTCCCGCATCCCTGTGTAAGTTTTCACTTTCAATTCCCATTTATTTAATAACACAGATCCAGTCATTCTTCCAGTAGGAAAAATCTATGTGCTTGGATTAATAAGTAGGACTCTTTTTTTTATTTACATGGTATGTGTTTTATATAACAGCTGACAGTGGATCTTCATGCTTTATATTTCCATAGATGCATGGTTTAATGTAAAACGCTTGCCTGCATAGGTGGTGGAACATGTTCATCAATTGTTGTTCTTTGCTTTGTCTTTAGGCGTGTTCGCCCTGCGTCTGTGGAAGCCAATTTAGCCAAAATGGCAGCCGCTCTCCCTGAGCGTTGGGATTGGAGAAATGTCAACGGTGTTAACTTTGTCAGCCCTGTGAGGAACCAAGGTGACTTTAAAAAATATTTATCTGGTACAAACTTTGAAAATGTGTTTTTTATTTTTACTCTTGGAGCATCACATGCAAGGTTTTCTAAATTAAATAGTTTGAAAAATGAACTTCAAAAGTATTAATAGATAGCTGTATTTTTTATCTGTGCATTTTGTATTTATTTGTTTTGTTTTTTTTTCTTCAAAAAGGGACAGTGCGTATCAATATACATGCACCATGTAAAACACACAGGATTATAGCAAAGCTTTTTTCCATCCTTTGTCGCATACATGATATCAGAAATTTACTAGAATAGATGTACGCTATAGAATTGCAATAACATCAGGATCAGAGGCAGACAAACCGTAGCTTCACATTTGACCAGCTGCCAGTGAGCTCGGCACTGAACTGCTGCCACTTTGCCTCCTTCCCCTATTGCCATGCCAGGGTCTGTTTTCTACTCCTCTGTTTCTGCACAGCTTTGTGTGTAAGCAAAGAGATTATGCGTGCTGAGTACTTTGTGTGTGAGAGGGCCTGTATAGGACGGTTTAAGCATCTGGTGAGAGCCAAAGCGTTTCAATAGAATCCCTCTCAGCAACTGTGTAGGGTTGTGAAGCTTGTGTCTCTTTAATGTTATGAGTCAAGTGGATTTTTTTAAGGCTCCACTGTCATTCACAAAAATTGGAAGGATGAGGATAAATTGGTCTGGCTGGTATTTAAATTGCCTCTGTGCATGGAGTACCAGCATGCTTAATCACAGCTCATATTTGTTGTATATTAGACATTTTGACTAATTAACAATCTTCCTTTAACATATGGCCATGAGAAACGAGTGCTGCATTCAATGTACCTCAGAAGCAGGAAGTCAAACATCAAAATGGAATAAGTTTTTACCTAAATATTAAGTCTGATTTCAGGTTTTTTATTGTCTTTTCAATAGCTAAACACCTCCATTTACTATCAGGTTTCATCGGGTCATTATGTAGTCTGGAAGTAGCAGTTTTCAGTTAAATCTACCAATGACCAGTGAACAGGAAGGTCATCTACCATTAAGTGATACAGTGGAGAGCACCAAAAAATTACATACCTCAATTGGGCAGTTGGAAAATATTCTTTGAGATTTGGGAGAGCTAGCCCTCCCTTCATTTTCTCTAACTGAAGTGTTTTGAACCTTACCCTTGGTTTTGACCCCTTCCATATGAATCTGCTCAGTTGCTTATCCCAATTGGCAAACTGTTCACCAGGTATTAAGACTGGTAGAGAGTTAAATAAATACTGTAATCAGGGTAAAACATTAATTTTTATCACCTCTATTCTGGAACTAAAATCTAAAAAGAGGTTTGTCCATTTGGCCAGATCCCTCTGTATTACATCATTTATTTTTCTGTAGTTAGCCTCATATAGAGAGCTGGGTTCCCATGTCATTGAGCCCTAGATATTTGATCTGTTCTGAATTGCATGCAATTGTGTATTTTTGTCTAATTGGGTCAGCTGGTCTATAATTAATACAGAGGACTTGAGTCTTGGTGATATTTATTTTGTAACCTGATTTTTCTCCAAAGTCTTTTAAGATATTGGAAAATTTAGGGAATGTTTGATCAGGGTTTTTGGAGGTACACTATAATTTCATCCACAAAGAGGCTTACTCTTTGTTCTTCATTGAACACCGTTACTCCTTTCAGCTCAGATGTTTGGCGTATGTACTGAGTCAAGGGCTCAATAAATAAAGCAAAAAGGGCGGGACTTAAACAGCAGCCCTGTCTATCTCCTCTGAAGAGTTCAAAGCTATCGGTCAAGTCGCCATTTATTTTAATTCTTGCCATTGGTTTATGATATAGGGCTTGTATGCACTTAATATTAGTTTAATTGAATCCCAATCTTTTTAAAACGGCAAAAAAGGTAGTTCCAGCAGACTCTATCGAAGGCCTTTTCGGCATCTAGGCTTACTAAGGCAGTTGAGAGATTTAGATTTTTGACTTCATGAATTATATTCAAGGTACGTTGTATGTAGTCCTGAACTTCTCGCCACTTAATGAATCCTGTGGGGTCATCGTCTATTAAGTCTGGGAGGAAAAGTTCTATTCTTTTTGCTATTATAGAGGTAAATATTTTATAATCAACATTTAAGACAGAAATTGGGCGGTGTGACTCACAGTACTCCCCATTTTTCCCTTCCTTTATTATGACTGATATAATAGCCTCCCTCCATGAAGAGGGCATTTTGCATGTTTAAGAGTCCAATTGAATGATGCTAGCAGTAAGGGAGTTAGATTATCTTTAAAAACCTTGTACCATTCATTGGGATAGCCATCACTCCCTGGACTTTTGTTGCTTTTGAGCCTGCCAATTGCCTTGTCAATTTCTTCACTAGTAATGAATAGTGAGTATAGTCTCTCTAGTGGGTGGAAATCTCTCCATACATTGAATAAGTCTGCCTCCTTTATTAACTTTCTGAGATATTTTGATTTATTATTTAGAAATGTTTTGTTACTAGTTGAATCCTTTGCATAATTTAAAACAGAGTTCCAGTCTCCTTCGCTAATCAAAATTCCCTCATTCTAGAATGTTATCTTATCAAATAATATTTGTAAGAATTTTTGGTCACCTTCTGTGGGAGCATATACATTAACCAAAGAGACAATAGTATCATCCATCCTTCCTTTAACAATTACATATCTACCTTCTTTATCACAGTCATCCTCCATCAATTCAAAGTTTACAGAATTAGAAACAAGGGTAATTACACCTCTTCTTCTACTATTTTTATAAGAGTTAGAGAAATAATTTCTGTAGCCAAATTTTTAAAATTTCTCATGTTCTCCTTTTGGCAAATGAGTTTCTTGGAGGAAGATCACTTGTGCTTTGCACATTTTTAATTTTGTCAGTAGCCTGCTTCTCTTAACAGGGTTACGTCCACTCACATTTATTGACACAATTGTTAGTTAACCTAAGCCACTCATGCTTAGTATAGATGACAATAAACCCCAATAATAAACGTGAACTAAGAACAATGACTTCAAAAACAACACAGTCAAAACAATACATGTGACTCCCATTCTGTGAGATAAATGTCTGTCTCACCATGGCCCCATTGGGAGGTCTAGGGTTAATTCCCCCTAAAAGGGAGGGCCCTGTACTAGGCTTGAGAGGCGCTAGAATCACCTCCATCCTTTCTGTCCAACGTTATATCGCTTTCTTCTGGTGACACCCCGCCAAGTCCGTGGATTGAGGAAGGCTTGATGCTCGTGTAAATATCAATGACTTTTTACTTTTTAGAAGTTATTTTCCTTCACCTCTTTGGGACTCCTTCAGTTTCTCTTTTGCCCTTTGTGTTGTAGCTGATACGAACTCCCTCGCGGTCCCTCGCCAACCGTGTAACTCCTTGAGCCAGATCTCCGCATCTTCTTCCTTGGTTGCTAGTGGCAGCTCCACCTCGAGACTTTGCCTCCACAGCTCTAAGCCAGCTTCGTGTGCGGTGCTGTACACTCTAGCACCATTTTCCCAATGAATCTGCATACTTGTATAGGGTGTTTGGAAGCGTATGCCCCTCTCTTTCAGCACCTTTTTAACCTTTTTGTACTCAATGCGCTTCTGGACAACCTCTGATGCGTTGTCGTGGTCAAAATAGATATTTCTGCCACTTAACTGAATTCCTCTCCTTTTCCACGCTTCTTTGAGGATCATCTCTTTAACAGTGAACTAGTGAAAGTTTACTATAATAGGTCTTGACAGGGCGCTAGACCGCTTGGATAAGACTCGACGGGCTCGCTGTATTTTAAGGTCCATATCCGCTGGTAAATATAGTTTGCGCTGAAGAAAGTCTGCCACAAATTGTGCCATTGATGACAGCTTTTCTTGTTTGTCTACTTCGAAGATCCTGATGCTATTTCTGCGGGATTTAGATTCCAAATCGGTTAGTTTGTCTTGAAGATCCTGTTGTCGCTTCATGCTCTCAGTCAGCTTTAGGGTCAGGTCCGGTGTCGTGTCCTCGACATGACCCACACGGGACTCCGCACCAGTTATAGCCAGATTAGCATTAGCTTGCTACTCTGCGTTGCGAGTCTTCAATGACGATATGCCTTTATCTCGAAGTTTCGACATTTTCGAGTCGGCTAAGCCTCCATCTTTATTTAGTCCAACTACTGCGTGTTTAATGAGCAAAATGGATGGTCTAGTCGAGTTTATGGTGGAAAATTAGGGAGCGATCACAAAGTGCATCTTTTCTCTACGCCATGACACCGGAAGTCCTTTCAACTTTATCTTGTTTTATGTTGCAGATGATATTGATTAATGTTATATCACCCCAAGAACCTTCACATATGAAACATTATGTGTGCAAACAAAGCAAAATATTAACCGCTTACAAACCTTATTTTTGGGAATATTTTGGATGTCATTTTGAGTATTTCTTGATAACAAAGAAAACATCTTCTGGAAAATGAATGCTTGTGAAGTGCAAATTTCTTTAGAAACTGCAGAGAAACGCTGGACCTAATTCTAGTCTCTCTAAAAATTTTACAGTGTTGGTGTGAAAATAACTTTAGTGATAGCTTTTTGGCTGCACTGCATAATTACATTGTGTGGGAGATGTGAATGTATCCCTGAGATCAACCACAAACACGCTGTCAACACAGCATCTGGTGTCTTATCAGTAACTGGCATTCAGAGTTTGGAGAACATTTCTTCACCTCTTTTGAAGTCACATTGTCTACTTTGTTTCAGAGACTCATAAGTCCTACTCCCTGCTCCAGACAGTTTTCTACCCAAGAAGGCAAAAAGTTTTGTAAATAACTTATCTTTTCATGGATCAAATCTTAACTTTAAAGCAACATTCTTAGAATTTAAACATTAGGAGCCAATCTCAGTAATGGGAGGCTTTTGATTACAGTACCAGAACTTTCTCAGTTTAGGACTCATGGGCTGCTTTTCTCTGTATCATTGCTCACATGGAACAAATATAGTGACCAAGGAGTTCTCTAACTGGTCGATTTGACAACTCAACTCAACTCAACTTTATTCATAAAGCGCTTTAAAACAACCTCAGCTGAAACAAAGTGCTGTACAAAATAAACACAGC
>JBBBVU010000006.1:7949021-7969564 GCA_037177055.1 Atherinosoma microstoma
GGGTCCCTAAGATATCGTTTCCTCACAGCGGTGTCAAGCCATTTGTCTTTTAGCTCAAATAATATTTTTACATTATAAATTCAGTTAAAGAGACAGAAACTAGGCAAATTTTTTATTTTATGCAAAGAGGGGGGGCATCATGTGTTTGCATTGGGTGTGTGTGTATGTGCGTGCGTGCGTGTGTGTGCATGTGTGTGATGATGAATGTGTGAAAAGTGGAGAAGAGTTTAATCAGGTGTGTGCTATGATTTTGACGTTTTATTTCTTTTTAAACTGTTGTTTTTATGATGTGAAGCACTTTGAGATGCACAATGTAGGAAAGGTGCTATATAAATAAAGTTTGATTTGATTTGATTAAGGAAAAAAAAGAAGAAGAGATTTTCCAGTTTCTATCTTTGCCCAGGTTCCTGCCAGCATGTCTCTGAAAAGTACCGTGGCTGGCCTATTAGGAATTCATCTGTATTTGTCCACCTATGTCTGTTTTGAGGTATGAGCTTTTGCGAGTTACTCCTTAGACCATGGACGGTGAATAAACAACAGTTGTGTCCAAAGATGGCTTCATTCTAAACGCAACGTTATCAAAAGCTGACCAGAGCTCAGTCAGCACTTGTGAGAAACTTGCTTCCCCTTGACCTTTTGTCGTCTCATGTCGCCACACAATCCCAAAATCCTCTGCAGCTTCTGCTGCTGTGTATCGGCTGTTATCTGAGGGACCAGGAGTTATCACAAGTGGCGTTACTAAAGGTGTGGCTTTCACTGGGTTGAAGATGGACTAATCCTTGGGCTTCAAGGTGCTTGCAGTGTAAAAGTCTACAGGGACACCTTTTAGCTGTGGTGCTTACTACTAATATTTAACAGATGCAGTTGTTTCCCACCTGGACGGTTTTTGTTTTTTCCCTCCAGCAGAGACCCTGTGGACAAAGTGTCATGTGTGACAGAACTGCAATAACTGACTTTTTAAAGAAATTTGGAGTGGATCAATAACATTAACATGCAAGCCTGAAATGTGCCTCCATGTCTGAATAATCTTTGGGCCACCTGTGTACAGGCACCTCTAACTTTGTTCATTTATAGCCGCTCAGGAGAGACTTCACTGTTCTTCTATAGGCTAATGATTAGCCATTAAGGAGATTTCTAATCAAACTTTAGGTTTCACCATGTCAGAACTATTGATCTTTATTAGTTACTAAAAAGGTAAAACCCAAACAAAATCTGAACCATTCATGGAGGAGGACTGTGGACTATAAACAAAACCATTTTTTTCTTTATATCTTAGAGAAAAAAACAACATCTTGGCCATATCTGAGTTGAAAACTGAGAAATGTTAACAGAATTACTTAAATTGGTTGTTTTCAGGCCAGTAAGTAGCTGGCTTTTTTCTTTTCTTTTTCTTTGTTTTCTCAGATTTTCTACACGCTGAATAAGTTTATGTAATTAGACATCTTTAAAGGCCAAACCTAGCTTAAGAGGTTAATAGAAACATAATTTTGTGAAATGAAGTTATTTTTGTGGTTTACATCACCCTTTTCTAATGTACACCTTTAAAATGCATAGAAAAAAAGTTAAGACAGACATGCAGAATATACAGCAAATATCAAATATACCTAGTTGTTGTCTTAATGTTTTAATGATTCCCTCTTGGCACTGACTCCATGTATTCTTTTGTTCGTGTTGTTCTGAGTATAGCTAAAGCACGTGGTCAACTTTAAGGCAGCTTAATTATTTATTGGGAACCAGTGAAGCTTGATGATAATAGTAATAATTACTTGAAATAAAATGATCCCATTTAAAATTGTCATTGGCATGCTAAAGGCTGCCTTGCAATTTAGAGTTTTAAATGCAGAATTCAACAATTGCAGCTTATTCTCTAAAAACATATTCACTGAGTAATAATCTGTCTCTATAGTTGGTTAGCTACCCAGATGTCATTGTATGCTACTTAGAAAAAGAAAAAACCCAAAGAGAACTACTGATGTGTTTATAGAGTCATGATCCGCTCAAAGGCTTAAGCTCCTATTGTTTTTAACTGAAGAAGATATTTTGAGGATTTACTGGGAGTGGGTAAAGGCATGGAGATGGTATACTGTGTGAATGTGACGGAGGAAAATAACTGGAGTGTTTATTGTCAGAGTATTGAATCTGGCTCTTTTCTATGTTAGGATTTCTGTGAGAGAATGGGGCTGTCAAACAGCTCTGGCAAGGTGACTGATGTCTCTTTGCTGCCTCAAAGGTGCAGAAACTGAAAATAAAACTTTCGTTAACCTGCTCTCAAAGCAAAAATACTTCTTGCGTTTTGAATGGCTGGGGTGTGAAAGTGGTAATAAATTAAAGTACATTCTTCCAAGTGGATTTTTCTGCTTATCTGTACATGTGCCGTCTGCAGGCCGGACTACTAATTGAAATTTAGGAGCCTAGTTGGCCTCAGTCCTTCTAATGGCACTCTGCAGTTTTCCACTTAATTACTTGCTTCTTTCTTTATATTAAGGGACTTGTGGTTGTTTCTATTCTGAAAATAAGCAGCAATAAGGCATCCAATTACTTTAAAGTCTCCTATATTTCAATCAAACGAAGCAAGTTAAATTCCCATGTGCAAATAGTCTTTTTTTAAAAAATGCAATAAATTGGTTTCATTACTTTTTTCTGAAGAATTGCCATATTCAGAGGAAAGCATGCACATCTAATTCACCACTGACATTTAGAATTCATCCAATTTTTTTATTTTTTTGTTCTTTAGAAGTCAGAGATTTAAAAATGAAAGTGTCAACCCTCTGTGCATCGTTTCAACTCCTCAATTATGAGCTCATTCATGTTGAAGTTTTACCGTTTAGTGGACGTTCTGTAATGAGTAATTTGACCCCCCCCCCCACGACGCAGCATTTGAAATAAAAAAAAAAGATAAAGGAATATGAAATATAAAATACTTTTCAGCTTACGTTTACTTATCAGTTAACATAAAACAAAATTAAATCTTTTTTAAATGTATTGATATTTTGGATCAATTAGTTGAGGTGGAACAATTAGGAAAAAAAACATCATATAATGTTAAAGTAAGGAAACAGAATTCTGGATGTCAGCTGATATTGATTTATTTTATCACACGTGGGAAGCTCCATAATGAATGCACACCGGGTCATTCTGGCCCGATGCAGCTCCGGTAGACGACGCATGCATTCAGTGCAGCCATGTCCAAAACGTTATTAAAAACAGCAACAGGCCATTTTCTAGTTACAGGTAGATGTTATAATCCAACATTGTTTGATCTTGATCATGTTGATATTCTGGATCTGGTGAACAAGAAGATTCAAAATATAGGGGGTGGGTTGTTGGGCCTTTTTAAGGTTTTTCTTGGGTGAGACATCCTATGGTTTGGCGGAGGTCTGCTCTCTCTAATTGCTTCTAGTTTTGTAATAAACTATTCAGATTTGAAATTGAATTTGTTTAATTTTGTAAACGTACATGAATTTGTCCATGAACCATAACCATGTCATTCCATACCGCCATCAAAGAAGTTAAACAGTACAATCTAAGAAACAGAAGAATATAAAAAACAGAAAGATATACTATTCTTTTTAAATTGGGGACCCATTGAATTTTCCAGGAACTCACTCAAATCACCACCTGTGGGTCCCGGGGACTCACTACATTGAAAACTTATTAATATTACTGTATACTCATGACATCTTGGAGTTCAAAGGCTTTCGTCTCTGTTTGAAGAATCATTTGAAAAAACCAAGGTGTTTCAAAGCTGCCAGCGTAGAGTTAGGAATCAAGAACCTGGAATGTGTTTGAACATTTCTCCAAGCTCCAAGTTTTCACACTTCTTTATACTTTAATTCTTTCTGTGAGAGTAAATCTCATTCCTGTCAGAAAGATAGAAAAATGTCTGCTGCTAAAAGTTCACTGTGACAGTCGGCAAGATGATTCTGTGTGCAAAAGCAAAAGGGATCATGATTTTCAGTCGAGATGCACCAATCTGCTTTTTTGGGGTTCCAATCCAATTTCAATATCTATAATTGGATTTCTGTCAATCAAATCAGTTTACGTGAGCATCATTGTGATTATTAAAGTAATTATTGCTGCTGTTTTTATTGTTTTAGGTTTCATTAGGCTGTAATAAACCATGCATCACTTTGTAATAACAAAGTGACTAATAAAAAAAAATGTATCCAATTTAAATGCAATTCCAATTCAATTTGTTTGTTGTTGTAGAAAACTAGAAAGTGTTCAAGCAACACCCAAGTGACATAAAAAAAGTGCAATGAACCCAAAGTGCTGTACATAGACAATTTACATGGCAGCAAATAGCAGTAGTTCTAAAAGAGGTAGCAGAAGGAGGGAGAGAACGAGATAGGAACTGGAATTATGGAGGAAGATGATATGGGATGAGTATTGCAACAATGCACAGTCCAATTCACACTTGTAGTTGCATGGAAGATGTAGTACGAAGGATGGGAGGGAGGGTGTAAAGTGCTCATTGAGGAGCTTCACTGCCTGGGGGTACAAACTGTGGCTCAGTCTACTGGTTCTGGCCCGGATGGACCTGTATTTTCTCCCTGAAGGCAACAGCTGAATCAAGTAATGTGCAGGGTGTACTGAGTCATGGAGGATGAGTACACAGCAATATTACATTTAAAAATATTCCCTAATATATATTGCAGTCTCATAGAGAACCATATTTTTTTTTTTTTAAACTCACCAGAGGATTAATCGCATATGAGCCAGATGACTGGCGATCCATTCAGGGTGGACTCTGCTTCTCGGCTAATGGTAGCTTGGATTGGCTCTGGCTACCCTGTCTTGGATAAAGCTGGTTTGGAAAATGAATGAAGGGAAAGAATTAGGAAAGTTGAAAGTTTCTCAAGCAGGTGAAATGGTTGCTAAACAGCACTTTTGCACAATAAAAATTCTATTTGTCTGGAAAGAAGATATCAAGATTCAAAGTTTGAATGATAGAATGATTGCCTGTAAGACTAGTTTTTATATCAAAGGCAAATCCAAATTCTTGGAGTGCATACGATGAGCTCAGTGCTTGTATAGCCTAAGGAGGAAAACGTGCTCTGAGGTTGGATGTGCAGCAGGGAATATTTCTGCATCGGTGAACAGTAGGGCTGCACGATGGATCGTAAAAAAATCGAGATCTCGATTCCCACATACACGTGATCTCATTTCTACACGCGGTGATTCTGAAGCATTTTATATGGCGAGCTGCATCACAAACGGATGCTCCCATTTTCCTCCCGGATTTTTACGAGTGCACCCAAACACAGCACTGCTGCTGCTTCCTCCCTCAACCCTCAGTGGAGGAAGTCCGCCTGCAGGTCAGTGTTTGGCAAGAGTCTGCGAGAGTTTGCGGAGGAAAGTCCTCTCTCTGCGGTAATGAGGGTTTAATGGATGGAGACTAAAAACCCAAGTGGTAGTGTCGAGTCACCCACCCATCCGAATCAAACTCGTGACCCAAAACGGTTGGCATTTGACGGTGTGGAAGTATTTTTGGATTTAAGCCAGACGATGTAAACCAATGCTAGTTGTATTGTAAAGCGTGTACTACTCTGGTTGCAGCGTCGCAAGGCAGCACCACAAATCTATAATCACATTAAACGTCACCACGAAGTCCAGCACGATGAAGCCGTGCAAACATATGACCCGGATAAACACTGTACAACATGAGGGAATTCGGAAAATAATGAACACTCGACAAACTGTAATCCAAATCTTGCATTTCAGAGGCTTTACCATAGGAGAAGACCTGTTTAAATTATTCTGCAGTTAACAAAGTCTGATTGCCATGGTCGGGGTATGTTTAAAGGAATTTTCCTCTCTGTGTGATTGTTGGCTAACAGCTCATTTTATTGACATTGCTCAGTTCATTCCATTGATTCCATAGTTGGCACATTTCAATCCTCATTGTGAAGATATTGCTTCTTGTCTGCAGCTGTGGTTGTTAGAGGGTGTTTTCTGAATGACTGCATCAGTGTTGCAAAATATGATTGTCATGTCACCCCTTGAAAACATTCAGTAATGCCTGACACTCTCGACTGTTCAAGTAGACGTTGTGATGCTCGCTGAGGTGGTTTTCCCTTCATCCCCCTCTGCACCCTGACAGTCTGAAGAGGGAAAAATAAAACACACATTTGTGATTTCCACATCATAATGGTTGGTTGGTTTTTACTATTGGAGGGAAGACTGAATTAACCTGAAAATTACACTAGGGAGTTTATGCAATATAAACACGGGTCTTCAGTCTCATTTAGAGCCGAACTTCTTTTGTTCCGATCTGTCTCTTCTCATCTCACTTGGATAAATCTTTGAATGGCACACAATTTCTTTGTCCTTGGAGCATTTATCCAAGACCTGGTCTAATTTTATGTCTCCATTAAAAGTCCTCCTTTTGTTGTTGGGCTGATGTGGAGAAAAAAAAAAAGTGAATTATAAATGTATTTCTAAATACACAGTAAGCTCACCATCATGATCCCAACAGGACAGCTTGGCTCCCAGAGAGGAAACATATCTGCAGGCTGCCCACTCAAATTGGCAATGTCTTCAAGATGAATGACTCTCTGCCTCTTTGTATGTCATTCTTTCATTACTTTGTTCTGCAGCTTCTTTATTATCTTCCACCTTACTTTCTCTAAATAACAGCAAAACCTCTGCAGTGGTTTGTATTTACTGTCACCAACTCTCCACTTTCGGCACTGTTTTTGCAATTTCATTACCAGTTTATTTCTGAGAAGAAAGCTACTGTCAGCAAGAAGAGGAGTAGAAAATAGTCAGTCAGTTACAGGGCTTCTGAAATATTTGAGGTTTGTGATACTTCAAGTGAAAGTTCCTGTGACTTCTCGTAGTGAAGAAACCACTCTGCTCTCCTCTCATTCAGTTTCCATCAACATTTCTGTCAAGGTCTATTGATTGGGCCGGCTTGGTGATCCACAGAAACTGTGAGGAAGAAAAACTGTTTGACTGGAGTCTTGAGAGCTTCTTTGCAGACAAACATTACTCCAGAAACTAAAGCACTGAACACTTGAGGAGAGCAGCTTGGGTAAATCAAGTATTAATCCAGCATTTCTGCAAGTTGTTAGTCTGAACAGTGAGTGCTGGTGAAGCTCTGAGTGTTCAGACACTGTCACCTTATTATAGTTGGCTAACATTCCCATATTCGTTACTCTCTTTGTTAACTCTTGAAGTAAAGACCACTATTATACCCACCAACTAGTCTAAAAAAAATTTTTTCTTGCCATTTGGTGCTCAACAAGGGGTATTTTGGTTGGTTTATATTACAAACGGGTGCTTGCTGCATCTGGAAGTGACACTGAGATGAGCACAGTGAGAATGAATCACAACTCTCAAGCTGTGGACCTTTAGATCAAAACACTGAGCTGAAAGACAAAGTTGCATTTCTTTCAAAGGAATCATATGTTGCATTGGAAAAATTATTTCTTGGCACTCTCCTTAACATCCTCAACTCTTAGGGGTTGACCATGTGGAATTTGAGACAATTTTGTGTGACCTCTTCATATTTTCGCTCTAGTTTTGGTCGATATCTGTAATGCTGGTGATTGTCCACCGGTGCTTTTGCCATTAAAGCCAGTTCGTGCAATCCCTCCATCCTAGCTACATCTCTTGAAACACCTGTTTAATGTGTTGTACTCTGTCTCATTCACAGCCTGGTGCCTTTAATTATGAGCTTCATGGCTGCTGACGCTGATGGATGATTGTCTCAATCTTAATCTTAATATGAGCTCAATTTTGCCAATTTCACTGAAATTTCCAAGTCTATTGTCACATCTTTCCTCCTCCTGCCATCAGAAAGCTCTACTGGGGCCATTCAGGCCTGTTAATACTCCAGGTTTACCTCTTCAACAATTCAAGACCTGAGTCCAGGCACTTTAATATGCTCCTTGTGGCGATTCTTCGTCTTTTGGCATGAATCTTTGATAGTACATTGAAACTCTTAACTACCCAGCAGCGAGACGCTCAGACCGTTTGGCACAGGCCACATATTTCTCCTAATGATGTGTTTTGGAAAGAGCTGTGGGGACACCTGCCAGAGAAAGAGAGAGAGGCAAATTCATGCACACATTATGCAAACAAAGTACATTTGACACTGATTTGGATTTAATTGGACCAAACGTTGAATATGTAATTAGCTTTATTATCCTTTTTTTTTTTTTTTTGTTGAATTGATACCAGTGGTTGGGGAAAAAAAGCTTCAGAAAATCACAATGGACCTTAAAAGCTGATCCTCTGGTTAAGTGTAAGCTGAAATCTTGCTGTCCTAATTGTAGCCGTAATTTGCTTAAATTATGCGTCCTGGCAAGTATTTCTTGGTGTATTAAGGCTTGCTGACTCAATTATTGTTAAATGCATACAGTTTAATCAATCTTTTTTAAACTATGCCCTGGCTTGTAGTTACTTTCAATATTTCATATCTTGATTATCATAAAAACAAAAATAAAAAGTTACATTTTGAGATAAGTAACATTTTATTGCATGATTTCTTCTCTGCTTAAAGGATTATGCTGTTGTAAGAATCTGATTTTGATCCCAGACGTTCATTAATTCCACGCATGAATGACCCGCAGCTCAGAGTTGCCTGCATGTCCAACTCTGGTCAATTACGAGGAAGTCCCAAAACAACAGTCAGTGTGTTTTGCTGACTCAGGATAGCCTCACTGGCTGTCAGAGACCTGCAGGGATCTGTTGACGCTTACCATAAATGTGGTTTTAATAGGAAGGAAATGACTGGGCAGCTCTAATATTGGAGGAAGTGTGAGAGGGGGAGGCCATGCAAGGTGAGGTGGGAGGTTCAGGGGAAACAACTGGGAGAAAAGCTGATTCCACATTTCTCTGCCAAAGGTCCCGTTTGTTTCAGGTGATGACAAAGCACCTTGTGTACCGGAGTGATTTATGATCTGCTAACTACTGAAAGTCCTCCTAGATTAAAGGGATGCATTGTGTTGAGCCAAAAATGATGACTGTGTTACAAAACATCCAGGTTGAGAAGGTTTCAAGAAGACTTTGATGCATCTAATATTTATTTATAAGATGATTCTGAAATAATAAGAACCACATTAAAAGAGAGAAACTGGAGTCAGCTTTCTCCAAACAGTTCTAGAGTAAATTTGGGATTTCATAGAGAGCGGCGTAGGAACTTAAAGATCCACCGGTTGTAAGTTCTCTGGTTGTTTCTAACATCTAAAGGACTGACCTGCTGATTCTGATTTTGCCCACTTCAAGTTTCCTTTAACTGAAATCAATTTCCTGAACAGATGTATTTAATCAAAATCTAACAGAAAAGGACTTATGTGGGTGTCTGAGCACTGGGCTCAAGACTAACTTTTTGCGGTGGTTGCATTGGCGCGCCTAACTTTTTCATTTTGTTGCACTAACAAAATTTTTTGGTGCACCCCGATTTTCACAGCGTCGCTCTCGGCAACTCCTTTTCATGATCGTCTTTTCATCATTTCACAAAGACATTGATGTTTAAGTTATTGTGAATAATAATGAGGTTTAGAGAAATGTTAATTTATTTGAAGCATGAATGTTAAGTAGAAAAAAAAAGTCAAACATGTCAAAGTTAACACGTTTTTTACACATTAACTTATAATAAAGTTATATGAAATCACAAGGATTCATAATACTCTGGTAAAATCATCATTGTTGTTGTTATGAACATTAGATGTCACACACACACACACACTACAAAATATGTTCCAAGCAGAGAGCGCAGTCAACCTATGTGCTGTAATCCAAGCTGCTATGGATGGAAACATCAACCACAGCTTTTTTTTCTCTGAAAAGCCTTAGACATAATGAGCAATAAAAATTTTTGCGATTGTTCTGGTCACTATTCTCTCTCACAGTTTTTCTAAGTTAACATGCACAAACAGTGCTGCTAATTAGGAAACTAGTTGGAAAAGGTGTAAGGTTGGTGAGCGTTGCAAATGTACCAGGTTAATGATTTTCTCTTACAATAGATGTTTAATCCTTTAATTAAGACTTTTTATCTTAGGGGTGATGTTGTCAGAACTTCGTTATGCTTATGCATGAGTATAAATGAACATCATGCTCATTATTTCCTTACTCACTTTTCCAGTCTTATTGAGTGTGTGGTTCTGTCAAGAAACCCACATTAAAATCATGGCATTATCAGGGGAGGTATTTGGACAGCTGCTCTGCCTTAAGCAGAAGATCTGCTTTAGTCATCCGGTAAAAGCAACAGAAGAGCTCAGTCCATCAGTAATCTGCGTATGTCTCTCTCCTCTCAGCCATGCAAGTTGTGTTGCCCACTTTATCCTGCACTGATGGTTTATGATCTTCAGTTCTTTTTTTTATTCTTCAAAGGATTTTCCCCTTTTTTTGTATGAAACTATTACAACCTTAGAAGGAAAAAAAATTGCTGTTCGCATGTGCAAGACTATAACCCCGTATTTACTCCAAAACTGAGTATCTGTGGCAGAACATACTGTGGCATGCCCGTATGATTAAAAGGTACAGATGGACACAGTCTACTCTGAAGTATATCGAGTCATGGCAGGAAAGCCATGGTGTTATGTTCTCAGGAAAATTTTTTTACAAAAACCCCCATGCTGATGGTTGTGGCAGTGATTGTTACTTTGCAGTTCCTGTGAACCACTGGTTGTCTAAGATATTAGCTCAGCCTTTCCATTCAGAGGAACTGTCTTCATCTAAATTCCAGATTTAAACTAAGTCCTCTGGCACTACTTGTTATACAGCCCTGTCCTCTAACAGCCCTTTTTTTTTTTTTTTCCTTTTTTCAGAAGTGTTTTTTTTTATGACTTTTTTTTTTACATTATTGCCTCAGAGAAGTGTTAGTTCAGATGGGCTCAACCATGTATCAGTTGGTTCTGTTACTCTTCAACGTCCTTTAAGGTTGTTAACACACAGATTTTGTCAGACCTTTCCTGTGATGGATAAAATGCGCTCTAAAAGCCCTTCAAGTGGCTGCCAGGTACAGCATGTCCAAATGTAACAAAGTGGTTTGAACTCACAAAAACTGAGCTGCCACCTTCAGATCTTCAACCTGCTGAGAACAGTCCAATAAAAACCTCTTGTTCTTTTAACTCCTCACACATGACTCATTTATATATTCACATATCAGCTTTCTCTGTCAGGTGTGATCATGCACCTTTTTAAGGGTTTGTTTTTGTATGTAGGTAGCAGATGTGGCTGAATCAGAAATGCATAGAATGATGAATATTAGTTATGAAACACCTTGTCTTTAGTGTGCACTTATGCCAGGGCCACTCATTCAACCAATCACCCACTTTCTGTAAAACGCTGACACACACACACTGTGCATTGAGTCTGACACACATGTAGAGATTAGTTTTGTGGTTTAGTACTTTTACAAGATTGAGAACAGGATTTTAAAGATGTATCCCAGAAAAACTCTGTATTGATGTGACAGATCTTTACACCTCTCTGTTTCTGTCGTCAATTTTTTGCTGATAAGGTATTTAATTACATATTCTGTGATCTCTTTGTTGTGAGACCATCCACAAGCATGTGATCTACTCTGCCTGGCCTCTGGCTTCTAGTTCTGGTATTAGCATGTTGTATCCCAGATTTCTTTTTTTTTCCGATCACTGGTTCTGTGTTCAGCTATTGATCTCTGTTGCCCAACTACCAGCTAATTAAACCAAAGTACAGTCAAAGTCCTATCAGACCGTATCTATCTGCTTTTTGAGCCTCTGGAAAGGAGTCATTCACGTGTTTGGAGGTGGTATGTTTGGTTGTTATACCTGCAGTCTAACAGGTTTCTGACCCTAGTTCTCCCATTCCTTGACCCTCTGCAGCGCACAGCGGCAGTGATGTGAAACACAAAAGCAAATATCTTCTCCCCCACAGCAGGGTGAAGCATTTTCAGTGCGTCACAGCAGGAAGCCGATATGCGAATTTGTAGAGAGAGCGAGACACGTCTGATTGTGCTGACATTTTGGCATGAAAACAAAGCTGTTTATGCAGCAACTCCATGGAAATTCCTTTTGGAAACAGAGTTACACAGGCCGTCACATCTGATCAACACACCACAACTAAACACGCAAGTCTCACATTTCACATAATTCATCATGTTATTTGACTTTTAATTCAAGCTCTATAAGAACAGAAATTTAAAAATCATGTCGTATTTGCATATTTTATTTTTATAGTGCTGAGATGATTTTAGTGTAACATTTTTTATTTACTGACTAACAACATGGTTGAATGCAAATTATTCATCACACCACTAACACAGCTGGCTTCAGTATATCAACCAGCTCTGACAGTTGAGGATCTGAGTCTAAACAGCAGACTATTTTGGTGGACTCTGATGGCACCATTTGTTATCGAGCTGCAGTCCATCCGTCTTTTTCCATATTACTGTTCAAATTATTCGTGTTCTGCAAGACTTTGATTATAAAAATGGGAAATGTGGTAACTCCTGTTGCCACGTCTCTGCAGCACAAACTGTACGCTAAATAATTGCGCACCAGGGCCAGTAGCTCGTCCATCAGCCAGTGATCCACAGTGTCTATGATGATAAAAATGAGACAGCAGCTAATACTACGTCTGCTATTCCATTAAGATCATCACATCAGCCTTTTTTATTTTTTCATTTCCTCTTGTTTCATCCTGCAACACATTTCTGTCTGTCATTCTCTCTTTTTTCTTGTCATATCTCATAAAACTTACAACTAGCAAGCCCAGAATGGGCACTGTTCCCTGTGACTATCCAAACTACTTTCACATTTTAAAATAGTTTCCTTTTTTTAAAGGGGGCGGGGAGTGTAAACTTACTGGAGCAACTTTGACTGGCTGCACACGGTTGGTGATTGGACTCGTGATTTAATAAAGTAAAGTGCAGAAAAAAATCTGTGGTGCCACATACATTAAATCTTCTGTTTGAGCATCTTGTAGGGTTACCTCTAAAATTGGGATCTGGGTGATTCCTGATTCCTGCTGCCATTTTCCATTTCACATGACAGCAGCTGGGCAGTTTAAATGAAATATGTGCCTTTTTCTTGCTTTTCCTGTATTGGATGATTTCCATCGTGTACTGTTTTGTTCAAGGATAATTAGATAATTATTTGTACAAATGTTCATTACATGTTTGCAACAGCCTTTGTAAGAAACAGGGGTTATTTTAATATTTCCCAAATCCTACTGTTTCTGAAAACCCATTTCCTGTCACTCCTGTTCTTTGCGTTATAAAGTTGTAGGAGTCAGACAGGTTGGCATTATAAAAGATGATGTCCATTTCACATAAAACTGGACACATTTTCTGGTTTTCTTTCTTTGAGGCAATGTGTTCTGCACGATCACAGAGGCTGTCTCTGGTCATTTCTTATCTTTCAACACATTGAGAACATATTCAATCTGTAAGATTCATCACTCTTGCTCCTTTAAATGATACTCTGTGCTTGTTTTTTACATAAAGCATGAATATTGCCGCTCTCATTGTCAGTTTTATTTGTATAAAATGGAAGAAAGTGCAGCAGAAATACTGCTTGGTCAGATTTTAAGCCAGTTAAGCAAAGGGAAGAAAAAAAAACATAAAATGGTAGTGATGACTTTAATGCAGGCAGTGCAGTTTCTTCTGATCTGTGAATGGCTTCCAGTGATTTAGTACTGTATGCGGCGCAGCATAAATGCCAAATCACAGATTAAATTGGCACTGTAGGTCGAAAATGATGAAATGGCTCATGATTAATCTGCAATGACATCTTAGCTCCCTGACCAGTGGCTGCTGTTTTTCTAGAATTAAAGCTTGGTTGTTGTTGTTGGAATGAGTTGTGTTTCCTTTTTGAGGAGTCTGTAATGAGTTGTCTTTTATAGAAAAAGGATTTCCAACTGGAGGGGATCGGATTCATGTTGTCGATGTCTCTCAGGCTTATTTAAGCCCACCTCTGGAGAGCAAGGAATATTGTGCATTGTCATTGGACATTGTGTTCCAAAGTGAGGGGAAAAACAAATTAATCTTACGATATTCAGCCTCATTTTCCCAATACTTTGTACAAAAGCTTCCTGCTCTCTTCTTCTTTGTTGTGGTGGTCTATTTAATTTGATGAAAAGGCCATGTTGTAACCTCTTGAATCAAGTATACTTGGAGCTGATGAAATACATTTTTAATTTATTTTCAAGTATTCCTCATATTATTTTGAACTGTCCATAAATTTCAGCATTTCTTTGATGTGAAGAAAACATCTTGTTGTTAATCAGGCCACTGTGCTGGCCAACGACACTACTCACTGAATAATAGAAAAACTCTGCTCATATTTTCATCAATTTCAGCATCATGATGGGAGAAAATAAAGACTTTAAGGACTTCATGTACAAATGCTGAAATTTGAATATTCAGTTCAGAGCTTGGTCTCATTCTGAAGAAGGAACATCAGCTGCTTCATCAGGAAGCTTTGGGAACACCATTCACTACCATTTAATGTCCTCTTTTTTCAATGTGCAGCCTTAAGACGTTATAATGAGTTCTTAAGTTGAACTTCAAAGTTTGAACACACCTTAAAAATACAGTGAAACATTTGCATGTCAGAACACATTCTACTTAAAATTACAGTTTTAGATTACTGTAAAAATGTTGGAAACTATCGAGCAAAGTGGTCCTTAATAGAAAGTCCTGACGATAAATACTCTGAGATGCATTGTTTTTACATTTTAGATGGTACACCATATAAATTAATGATCTTACAGCAATAAATTTATGTACACACTTGTTAGCTAAACAAATGAAGTGGACGCTCCACACATAAGCGAGTTAACATCAGATTACAAACATTTTAGTACACCATACTTAGCTCGGGCCTTTACTCGTCTCTACTTTTTTTCCCTCGTTCTTTTTGCTCCAGCTGAGAGAACTTGATTTTACTTTGCATATCACCTCCAGATTGTTGTTTTATTTTCAACAATTCTGTCTTAAAAAGATGTGTTTTGTTCTGTTTTGTTTTCTTTATCTAGTAACTTTGCTTTTCAGCTCCTGGCACCAGTCAATCTTTAATTTAGAGGAGTAGCTGCAGGGGAAATGTCAGCCGTATTCTTTAGCAGGTTGTTTATGTGTTATAATTGTGTGCTTGTCCTTTATCCAGTCCTGATCGATATCTATCATTCCCTTTGCCTTGAGCTATACCAATTTAATTAAAGTTGTATTTGGAGGTGTGATGCTTTGCTTTCTGTCCAGTGACCGGTGTGTCGTCCCTCTTGTTTTGCAGATGATGAAGTTTGCCTGGGACAACTACAAAGAGTTCGCCTGGGGCAAGAATGAGCTACGACCTTTGACGAAAAATGGACATATTGGCAACATGTTTGGTGAGTGTGTTTATTTGCTGGAGGCAAAAGGCTTAAAGGTCATTCCGTATGTTTCGTTTTAAGATGTGTTGACCTTTTGCTGGGAAAGGTTTTTATGCTCAAAGAGAACAAACTAGAGCTAATAAGGGGGGAATTTTAATCATGATAAATGATTTATTCAAACCTTAAACCAAGATTTGAAAAAAAATGATTTTCTGTTGGAATCTGGTCAACTTTTTAATCAACAACAAACATGGGGTCAACAGTTTCTCAGTCTAGCTTAATAAGGAAAAGCAGAAACATGCAAGTTTTCTTTCAAGCTTCATTCAAAGCAGAACTGAAAACTAATTTATCTCAAAGGACAAATATAACTAAACAATATTGATCCTCTTATTTTGGGGCTATACTGTATTTTTTTGTAGTTAGGCATTTGACATGCCTGCGCATTAAATGTACATTTCAAGGGAAGAGCAACAGAACAGCAGACCCCCAGTAGCCTGCATGTTTTATTTGTCTTTTTAAATAAATATTATCTGTTGACCAAAATGTTTGACAGATTAAATAGTTGTCAGGTGAAATTATTGGATGAAAATCATCCTTCTGACAGCAAATATGTTTCAAAAGGTTTAAAACTAAAACTACCAGAACAACAAAAAGGCCGGCAGAGAGATGTAATCCCTCCAGTGTGTCCTGGGCCTACCCCAGGGTCTCTTCCTGGTGGGACGTGCGCGAAATGCCTCCCCAGGAGGCATCCTAACCAGATCATCTGCTAACCACCTCATCTGGCTCCTCTCGATGCGGAGGAGCAGTGGCTCTACTCTGAGCCCCTCCCAGATGACTGAACTTCTCACCCTATCTCTAAGAGCCCGGCCACCCTGCTGAGGAAACTCATGTCGGCTGCTTGTATTCGCAATCTCGTTCTTTTTAGTCACTACCCAGTGCTCGTGACCATAGGTGAGGGAAGGAATGCCTTTCGACTCAGATCCTTCTTCACCACGACAGACCGATGCAGTCTCTGCACTTTTGAAAATCTTTTACAGATTTTCTTAGTAAATTGTCAGCTTTTTCACTTTTCTTTTCAGTTTTCATTCCAGCTGTTGTACTTGACCATTTGCACAGGAATGTGATTTTATTAACTTATTTTATTTATTGTTAAGCCACTTAACACTGACCTTGGTATCTTTCAAGGTACCTCAGTCAAGGAACTAGCCAGTGTTTTGTGCACATAACAGAATACTTAACAAAGAACCAATTTTTAGACATTTTTCAGGCAAGGCAAGTTTATTTGTATAGCATATTTCATGTACAAGACAATTAAAGGTGATTTACATAAAGCATTAGAAGCATTACAGCGGGGTGCAGAAGAATCATTAAGAAGCACATTAAAAACAAATAAAAAGAACAAATTATATTTTAGACACTTACTTGCAGCTTGTCATAAATACACATAATTTGTTCCTATTTCTTTATTTGCACCTGCAAAAAATGCCAAAGATAACGGTTTGACAAACAGGAGATTGTATTTTTGCTCCAGCAAGGTGATTAAAGAGCTCTGAGCCAGAAACTTTGCATATCTCTCGGCATGCATGGTTTTAATGTAAATTTTATTTATAAAACACAAGTTAAACAAAAGGACTGTACAGTAAGTAAAATGTCAACAAAAGAATAATAAAACAAAAACACGATGCTTAGTCAGCAAAATAGTGAAAAACTGATTAAAAATGAAAGAACTTTTTGATTAAAATCCAGTAAAATCCAGTGGATAAAATGAAGGTGTCATGGTCCATCTAAAACAATAGATACAGAGAAAAAGATGGTTATTAGTTGTGTCTCTGTTTGTTTTGTCCCCCCCTCCCCCTAAAGCTCACAAATCTTCTATGAATAGTCAGGATGTTTCATAGATCACAAGCCGCCACTAGGAAGCAAGATCACCTCTGCTTTTGTAACTGACTTTTGGAACATCTAAAGCATGTGATTAGTCGACCTCAATGTTCTAGCTGGTGTATAATAATATAAAGATTTTTTAGATAGGATGGTGCCAGACTACTTAGAGCCATTCAAAACAAGGAATCACATCTTTGTCTACTGTAACAAGGTAGGAGCCGATGGAGTGAAGTCAACATCGGTGTTGATGGTAGTTTTTGTACTCTTACAATGACTAAGCTTTATTTAATTGTATGATGAAGCTTTTTTGTTAGTGTTGGGAGACAATTTTATTATCCATTATTATCAAACAGAGGGATAATGAATGCATAACAGACTTTTTCAAAATCTCAAGGAAGGAGCTAGGGCTTTACTTCGGCTAAAATGCATTCCTGATAAGAAGTCCGTTGGTGGCAGTTTGTCGTGAAAGATCAGAGCAAATGAAGGGCAAAAGACGTTGCTGGCCTAAAAACTGTCTGCAGCAGATAAACACTATCTGAAAGTAATTTCTTTTAAAATAGGAAAAAAACCAAAGATCTGACAGAGGACCTGAGAGATGCCTCTGGCTTGTCTGTTGTTCTGTCCGTTTGCAGAAGTCTCATCAGAAATGTTCTCCTAGTACGATGGTTGTTTAGCAGTCGTTAATAAAAGGAAACACAGAAAAGGTAAGGGTATGCGAAATGACACAAGATTTGAACTCGTACAGTTGTACCCAAAAGATGTGTCAGCTCACCAGTAATTGTTCCTGCTGATGTAATCCTTTGTATGAAGAGTAAAAATGAGTCAACCTCATTTTTAAGGTATTACGTAACACTGCAATACTCAGCCAGCTATGCAAGGACACAGATTCCTCTGTGTAATTTACTAAAGTCAGTAATCTTCTTTCGTGATTCAATAACCATTATCTTGTCATCAATGCTAAAAAAAAACCAACCCAAACAAACAATGAGATGGTGCTGGACCCTGGGGGCAGTAGGGGACCACACTCCACTCTGTCCATCTATAATGAAGAAATCAACCAGTTTAATCTTACAGGTATCTTGGTATTTACATTGATCACCTCTTCAGCTGGAATGACCACATTATTTATCCGTGTTCTCATTTACAGCAAATGCTGAATGTTTTACAGAAACTACGGGTATTTGGTATGAATCAGAAAATGAATGTTTTTGTTTTATCAGGCTGTGCTGGACAGCATAGTTAGGAATGGTATGTCATGTGTTGCCACGGCAATCTCTCAGCACAAGCAAAATCTAAATGACTGCGTCTGGTACAGTCTGGCATAAAGGTGATTGGGAGGACTGGAAACCTCTCCCCTCCAGTCCATTCACAAGCAGTCTGTACCAGGGGTGGACTGGGACAATAACTCAGGCAGTACCTTGCTTGGGGATGTGGGGGTCCTGCTAAAGCATCATGTTTTATTCTTTTTTTTGTTGGTTTTAATGCCAAATGGGTATGCATGATTTCTGCTGTGTGGTTGATTGGTTGTGTGTAGATGAGTGGTATATTGATGGGTTGTGTGGTGTATTGATGGTGTCAAGGCAGCTGATGCAATAGAATTCCAGTCGAAAACAAATTTTCCTATAGGGACACTAAAGTTTATCTTTTTGTACTGTAACTGAACATCATTACTAACAACTCTATCTGTAGTGGTAAATTAAATTTTTAAGCTCAGGCATCAACTATACTTACAGACCAACATAGAAATACTTGAGATTTATAACAATTCAGACCTGATGTAACATTCAAGTACACCAGTTAGAGGATGCCTCAGGTCTCTATGACTTTAAATTCTCACTTATAATGAAATGTAACAAATGTCCCCTGTTTGCATCTTAGTGAGCTTTTGGCACAATATCTTCCTCAGCAAAGGAAACCTCACAGCCTGCCAAGGGAGTCACAATCTCTACCAATTTCTAATTGGAGTTAGATCCAGAGAGGTCCTCAGGTCCTCTTCAGTGGAGCATATCAGTCAGCTCTCACTTCTGTGCTTGAGGGAAATCCTACAATACAGCCCTTAATAAAAGGCGAATCAGTTCTTAATATGACTTGGATGGGTGGTGTCTTCCACACCTGAAGTCTCGCTCACTATCATCTGGAGGGATTCAAGATTATTAAACAGATGATGCAAGCTCTTTTGAAAATATGTTCCCTTTGGTGCTCTCACTCCTGTGAGGCTGTAGAAAGGAGTCTGTTTGAAGCGGAGTCCTTGAATCATGTGACGGGTAATGTTTCAAAGCAACCAATCCAGGATTACTTTCTAAAGAAAACTACAAAAAGTAATTCAAACTCTGATTTAGAGTGAAGGCGAAACCCTTTGTTTGATGTCAGGGAGCAACCTCTTTCCACCGTTAACATCAGTCACTGAAAGTTGAGGGAAT
Organism: Atherinosoma microstoma; assembly: GCA_037177055.1. Taxonomy (NCBI): domain Eukaryota; kingdom Metazoa; phylum Chordata; class Actinopteri; order Atheriniformes; family Atherinidae; genus Atherinosoma; species Atherinosoma microstoma. The sequence continues at coordinate 7,968,623 of JBBBVU010000006.1, forward strand.
TAAAATGAGAAAAGAATCAGATACCAATTGATAATCTTGCTGTTGTCCATTGAAACCAATTAAATAGACTTTTGTCTGTTTATTCAGGGTGACGTATTGCTACAGAAAGCCTATTTTGTTACGTAGACATTTCAATGGATGGATAGTTTCCCCACATTTTTCAGGTTTAAGATCAAGATGAGATATCAAGGCTTCATCTAATTATGCTGCTGGTGATGTAATGCATCATTATGAATAAATAACATCCAAGGACACTGAAGGCTAATGGACTGTGCTGTTATCAAAATTCATACTGGAATGGTGATGGGATGATGATGGAGCCAGTTACAGTGATTTGTTTGTGTTGAGGCGGCATTAAGCAGTGACTTACTGCCAGGTCACAAAGAACAGAGTCTAACACAGACTCTAAGCGGTGAACCTTTTATATCAGCTCATTAGAATGTTTTTGCTAGCACACAGTATTAGTTACTGTATAGCTGGTACTTACAGATTAAACACAAACAATTTGTGATTATCTGGTTTGATCCACTAAAGCCGGATTTACACATGACACAAGAGGTTAACGGCAGTCTTACTGTAATGTAGATTTTGATTTAAAGCACAGTGTCAGATTTTAACGGCTGATAATCACAGCTACAGCACTACGTAGATGTATTGTTCATTTTAATGTGCTTTCAAGGTAATTGTGTTTACATTCTTGAATATACTTGGGGTGTAGAGAGGGAGAGTTTTCTGCCTCTGTGTGGAGGTGCATTGTGAGCTTTTGTAATGTTTTGAAGTAAGTAGAGTTTATACATATAGAAATGAAATGAAATGAATAATACTTTATTTATCCCTTTTGAGGGAAATTATTGTTGTAGCAGAGTTTTTTTTTTCAAATAATAATAATGATTAAACAAACAATTAAATTAAAGTAGAAGAAAGGGCCTTGTTCCGGAGGGT